>BQNB010107762.1:0-19160 GCA_026074375.1 Tanacetum coccineum | reverse complement strand
TAATTCTAATGCAATTCATATGTGTCTTGTGATCAGGGAGTACATGACATATTTCAAGGCACACCAGATCGGTCGTGGAACCTTGATGAACCAAGAGTAAACAATATGCTCCTATGATATATGCTTTATCTCTTTTTATTGGCATAATACATGAAATGTATGGGTATCGTGTGATTCATTACTGTCAGAGGTTGCAATTGCAACCCATTTATGTCTGAATGGGTCATTTGGGTCGTATGTTATCTTAGGTTAAATGGAAAAGGTTAGCCGTTAGCTAAATGGTAACGAATTAAAAGGTTAGCCATCGATTGGGTTGAATTTTGAAAATTATGTGAATTTGCCTGATGAAGCCCTTCGACGAGGGTGTGTCTGTTAGGTCATTGAATATACTTAGATACTCATTCAATTAACTGTTCAGTTTAAGATGTAAAGTTACCTAAGGACACGCATCATATCTATGTACCTAACATTTGAATTTGCTTATTTTCAGACAATGTGTGAAGCATCGTACTTTGTTGTGGTTATTTATCATTTAAAAAGTCTTGTGATATGTTTGCGGGGAGCTGAAATGCGTGAAATGACTGATTGTCTAAGTAGGTAATGCATGCTTACTACATAAGATTTCAATGGTTTAATAGAGTATGTTTAGTTAGTGCAAATATTACGATATTTAATCTGTACGATCTCTTTATGTTTTGATGATGACAAACATATAAAACGAATTTTTCCGATTGCAATATCATTAGTGTACTATTATAACAAAAAAAAACCCTATAATGTTCTTTCAACTAGTTATTTTGAAAGCTCGTGCTGGTTGTCGTAAATTCCCCAACGACCTTGTAGAAACCTCCGAAAAGCTCGTTCAATATCTTTTCTTCACTTTCATGTGTGAATTTTTTAGACCCTTGAACTCTTTAATCTTTCAAAGGTTTATTCATCCCTTTCAGATAGAAATGTCTTGACAAATGTAGACCAATGTTGGATAAATACCATTATCTAAATAGTATGACCTTAGCTTGAATTCTTTTCGTTCAACTACAAGATGAAGATTCAGAGGCCGTATCGGCAAGAACATCATCAAATAAAGGAAACCATATAACACATAAAGGTCCTTATTTACCCGAAACCCCAAAATAATCATGCCAAATACATAATTTTAGATTCCACACTGCTTCTAACATAAGTGTCGGGTATTGGTCTATAACGTTAACTTTTCCGAATTTTAGTATTTTTAAAATACTAAAATATAATATCTGTTTCTTTCGATCTTATGCAGTTCTCTCCGAGGAGAAAACTTAAAAGTTTACTTTGGTTGACATCTTTTGCGTAAAACGGTAACGGTTTTTGTGGAAACTTAAAGGGGGGTTGGAATATTTCACCCGTTTATTTACTTAATGGTTTTAAAAGTTTTTGGTAAAAATTCTAGATTTGAATTATGTGAACTCATACTTGCACAATATAATGAACAATATATCTATCTCAACATTTGATATGAAAATTTGGGAGGAAATAATGTAGACAATAGATAAGAGTAACGAACAATCAAACCACAACCAAGGATTTATAGTGGTTCGTTAACGAAGCACCTCTTCGCGCACCACGGCCCTACAACGCACACAACGGGAGCACCCCATACCTACCTTGTCACTCCCCCGATGCACCTACTTCGCGAGTTTTCTTCACTATGTCAGTAAGCCCTCCCTTATGGCGAGAAAACGAACACGAACGTTGCTTATTACCCCATTTTAACGACAACAAAACAAAATGTCGATTTCTAATCTTAGCTAGAACCAACTATCACAACACGACTTTAATACGACTTCCACAAACTTCACAACTTTCGAACTTCCTCAACAACTCACGTTTTCCACTTCCACCAACTACTTATGCGATAACTAACTAACCACTACTTGGAAAGATAGGTTGGGGTTTCACCACGATCTCTCTATACATACAAAAAGATCGCCTAAGGTCTAGCTACTACATACAAATACAAGATATAACAAAAGATTTATAAATTATGATATGGATGCAATAAGATTGGCAAACAAAATATAAAAAATCAAAACACAAAAAACAAATGGGGGACAATACCAATCCCACCACAACTGGAGACCACCATCTCGTTCACATTTAGATGTAAGTTATTCCATCACTTGTACTTGATTAATTGAGCTTGGATCACATGGAAACAAAACTATATGATTAAATGAACAAAGATTTTGATGAGATGTGTGATGGCAGCTTTAACAGAACAGAAAACCAAGGAAGTGTGCAAAAATAAGAGAAAATTATAGGGTAAAAGTCCAGTATTTATAAGACAAACCTGGGGGATAGCATCTACCTAGTGCTGATCCCCTTAAATAGGGAGGGGCGGTTCCCTTAATTTTAAGGGGGCCGGCCCGTGTACTTTAAGGGGGCCCGCCCTAGACTTGGGCTTCTCCAGTTTATCTACTTTTGTGTCGGGTGAATTTTTAATGGATGCTTTTCCTAGGCCGTTTTAGAGTCCACAAATTTGAATTTCAAAATGTTATTTTTTAATAACACCATTTCTTTTAATGTAGAAAAATTTTTGTAAATTTATAATAAAATGTTTTACAACATTTTATAAAAGAGTGAGGTTGAATAAAAATTTTCTTTGATCAAAAATGCATAAAACATTTATTTATTCATACCTTTTAGTGATGTATTTGTTTAAATAAGAATTAAACTTACAAATTACTTGTTTTACGTTTAGATTTTACGTTAACGTTTTTTTATATTTTGTGATTTATCAAAACGTAAAGATGAGTACACAAATTATGATGTTTTTAGGCATTATATTTTATCAACAACAATGCTCCCTTTTTGATGATTCCAAAATTTAAACCCAAAAAGCCGTCATTAAAATAGTAAAATAATTTAAATAAATAAAAATTAATTAATAAAGCAATTGACTATAATTCTTGATTTCAAGACGATTTAACCCCCTTTTTGTAGAATCAAAAATTCAATTCTACGAGAATTTCTAGTAAAATCGTGACAGAACAAATGCTCCCCCCTTGATGGTGTTGCTCCCCCCTCGTTTCCGAGGGGCAAAACCAGGAATCGAGCTATGGTTTTTCTTTTGCTACAAAAACGCGTTAGAAAACAATACAAATATTTCTTAACAATGTAGCAAGAAGGAAAAAATATGAGACATACTAGTAATGCAACCAACAATAATCATCCATTGTAGGTAAAATAAGTGTGTGTGAACCACAAAAATCAAGCCTACATAAGGAAAATAACATGCAAACATTCATAACATTTTTTAAACTACAAAGATTTCCTATAACTAAGTAAAATTACATGTGGTGGTGGTAAGTGGGGGGACCATCACTCACCCCCCACCCAACCTACTTCCCAATCAATCCCCCATTATTCATTACCCCAACAAAATCTCCACACACCCCCACTCTAACACTAAACTAAATTATCCTCATTATTCTTATTATTTCATCATTAATAAATTATTAACATCTCTCCACATAAACCAACACAGCCCCCCACACAATGTTCGAACCTCACAACCCCCTCCACAGCTCTCACGTCAATATCCATCAACCCAATCAATGTAACTTATCATTTTCCACAATAAATAACCGACGTAAATATGAAGCCCAAAGAAATTTTGTAGAGTTTAGAGTTATAACTCAAAATATTCAAACCATATTGTAGAAATTTATAACTTGTGCGATAGCTGACGCGAATTCATCAATAACTATATTTGTGATGAGATGGAGAAACTGCTATATGATGATGAAAAGAAGTAATAGATTCAAGAAACAAATGTAGAAAGAGATGTTTGAAGATGATTTTTTATAATAGGTAAATAGAGATCAATATAATCTGATTGAATTAGCTTATGGTTTGAAGTTGTTTTTGAGGGTGCATAATTATCACCATTTTATGATAGTATACTGGGGGTGAATGATTAATTATATATGGACAACATGGGATAAATCCACAAATAATTGTCCTTGTTGACTGATTGATAGATTTTTTGGTATCTTTGAGTGCATTTGGACATGGAGGCTCTAAGTGGAATGCCATGGATGTTATAATTTGACGAATGATGAAGAAGATGTGTGTTGAGATGTGATCAATTTAAGGGAATTTATGGGAAGGAAATAGTTTAAAATGTGAATGAGATTGACAAGTATAGATTATTCCAAATTTTTTAGAAGAGCAATTTGGATCAAATATATCTTAGGACTATATGGTAAAAGAGGGGTCAAAAGCAAAAAAAAAATACTTTTTTTAATTTTTTTTTTATATTTTTATTATATTTTTATTATTTTTTTTTATTTTTTATAATATATTTTTTTAGTTTATTTTTATTTTTTTTTTTTTATTATAATTAATTTTATTTTTATATTAATATATTTAGTTAATTTAATATATAAATATTTTATTTTAATTTTTTATAGAATAAAAAACACTAAATAATAAAAACAAAAATAAGACAAAAAAAATAAACAATAAAAAGAAAAAAAAAAAAAAACAAATAAAAAAAATAAAAATAAAATACAATAAAAAAAAAAAATAAAAAAAAAAATTTAAAATAAAAAAAAAAAAAATGAAAAAAAAAAAAAAAAGAACAACAAAAAAAAAAAACCAAAAAAAAAAAAAAAAAAAAAAAAAAAAAAAAAAATAAAAACAAAAAACAACACAAATTAAAAAAAAGAAACAAAAAACAATAGAACAAACAAAAAATAAAAAATAAAAAAAAAAAAAAAAAAAAAAAAAAATAATACTACCCCTAGGTTCCCACCAATTTCGTACCCCAACCCACGTGTGCTTACCCCTTCCAAAAAAAAAGGGTCCTGTTTCCCTTATAAGAATTAAGGTTCGCCGCCCAACTGAATTGTTCCCAATAATCACAAAAAAATATATTCCCAATAATTAGTGAGAGTGTTTTTTCTGTTTTGGTGGTTTATTTGCAGCAATCCCTATTGAGATTTATGAGCACATTTAATCATATAACATGTAATAAACACATTAAATTATGAAACCAAAGTGGCACAACTAGTTGATTTAATAAAACAACCAAAAGTTTAAGTCATCATAGCAAACAAGTACCTAAAAATAACCAACACATAAGTCTTTCCGAATACATCGGATGATCACCACACAAGTTGTTAATAACATACACATAATTAAGTTAAAAATTGTCTTAAACTACACTTAGCCATCTAGCTCACATCAATCCTATGTCTTCATTTTTTCTTCTTGCTAAACACTCTTTTTAGTGCCTTTCCAAATGATTTGAAACCTCTGCGTATCTCCTTATGCATTTGTTGCGTTTGGTTGAGCACGGCGGTTTGTCGTTCAAAGAGAGTTTCATCGGTTTGTTCGGAAGCGGAAGGCATTTGGTAGTTTTAGTAGTTGAGAGGATCAAGAGAGTTAAGGTAGGTGGTAGGAGATGGAGTACTTGCACGAGAAGTTTGGACATTATCATCATCATCATCATCATCATTGTGTTGATGAGATGACGTGCCTTGATGATGAGAAGATGAAGAAGATACGGAATGACGTGCCTTGCCACGATCACTTCGAGGTCGTCGAGTTTGTTTTAGGGCAAGAGGACGCATGACTCGATCAACAATGTCATAAATGCCATTGTCAAGATGAGGATATGTTTCCATGACGTGTCGATAAAGACGAGTAAGAAACATGCCATACGGAAGATTAGCGGTTGGAGTATATCTAGCACATTGGATTCTTTTGACGAAAAAATAAGCAAGATTGTATTGTTCTTCGGCAACAACACAATACAACATGTGAGCAAGACAAGCGGGAAGATGATCCCGATGTCCTCCTAGTCCGAACACATTTTCTCTAATGAGCTCTTCCCATTGCTTCATGTCGGGGCTTAATTCTTTGGTGAGAATTTGATTTGGATTGAGAGAGACCGTTTGACTTTTAATGGTACGGTCTACCATGACACGTTCCAATTCAAGAAGTCGACGAATGTCGTCGGGAGTCGGAAGATCGGTGCAATATGGTCCCTCGGTTTCTCGAGAATACTCAAGAGATGCAAGGTCCCATTCGTTTGTAAAAACGGCTTGACCATTGTATGGAATTTTGAGAATTTGACCGAATTGAGCGAGAGTAAGAGTTATGAATTCGTGTTGAATCATAAAGGAGATAACAAGGTAACCATATTCATCGGTTTGTACCGTGACTTGGCTATAGAAGTCTAGAATAAATCTTGGAACAATCGGTTCGTTGATTTGAAAGAGACAATTGAAACGAATATTAGTAAAGAGACGCTCGATGTTGTTGGATTTGTAGTAAGCTTGATCAACAACACGACCTTCGTGAATGTTGCGGTTTTCAATAGGTTTGTAGAATTGGGCAATGGTAGGGGAGATGCCGGGAATTTTGGATACTTTTGGTATGTAGGATTTAGTGAGGGATATATCGGTTGTAGTAGCTTTCGGCATTTTGTCACCTAAACAAGTAATCAACAACATAAAATGTTACAAAAAAAATATAATAAGGAAAATAAAGTTTTGAAAAATGACAAATGTGGGACAAGGATTACTTCGACTTTAAAAGTAAAAACCTAAGAAGTGATCCATATGTTCCTTAATTTATTTTTGACTTAATCTAGGATGTCGAAGAATATATATTAGTTATATATTTCAACATCAAGACAATAACCCAAACACTCCCTTATCAATATAAAATTTGTCTAAGCATGTCGAAAAATTATGTATTAAGTGTATATTTTGTTTGACACGTATAAGTTTGTTATTCATGACTTGACAAGAGTTAAATATTGTTTGTTTTGACTAGAAACCATGCTTTAAAGCATTAAACCAAACGCCCCTTTATTTTATGTCATTCATAAAAATGTATCAATATATATATGAATTATATATCTTGATGACTTATACAAGTTCGTTAAGTGTTTATACACGTGACAAAGCTATAGTGATGGTCATTTCGACTCTAAAAATTGTTCCTAAGAAACGAACCAAACACCCCTTTATTTTTTATAACATATTATCTATTGATTCGAAAAGTATATATTTAGGAATGTACGTTTTGATGGGCAATGTATAATTGTTTTAACGTGTTTTTGGCATGAATCAACAATGTATAAACTTTGTTTTAAAAAAATGAAAAATATGTATATATGTTTATAAAATTTTTGAACCAAGAAAAATTTTGTGACTCAATTCTAATGAATATATTGAATTCTTATGACTACGGGAATCATTGTAGTTATGGATTTCCTAGCTCTAATCTAAAAATTAAAAGACACAAAAAAATATAGTAATACCCAATTTTGATTAAGAACAAAATTGGATGAAATTGAAAAAGATAAGTATAGGAAATCTTACAATAGGTGTTGTTGATCGAGTTGTAGGTGATTGCCCCTTGTAAATTTTGGTTAATTAGGCGATTTGAAGATTGGTTTTTGAAGGTTTTTGGCTATGGTGTTCGTTCACAGTGGGTAGGAGAAGAAGAAGAAAAAAAATGATGTTTGGGTATATAATTTCGACTGAAAGGGGGTGTTTGTTTTTCCAGATAGGCGGTCCCCTTAATTAATTAAGGGGGCCGCCCATTTTACACGGCCGGTCCCCTTAATTTTAAGGGGGCCGCCCTCTTAGAAAAAAAAATCTTCGATTTTTGGCCAGTTTTTGTGAGAATGATTATTGACAATTATTAATTAACCCTTTGTTTAATTAAAAAGTTTCTTTGACTATTTCGGATGAGATAATCAAGACGTCAATTCGAGAGGTGATTTAGAGATGAAATTTCTTGCAAGAAGGAGGGATTAATTTCTTCAAAAAGACAATTAGTATATTCGATTTGAGATGAGACGAGAATGGATAGCGAAGATAATGAAATAATAAGACGTAGTTGAAAATTTCAACAAGTTGATTCCGATAGACGTAGATGATGGTTGACACGGATCCGAGGCGATCATCGAGGTCGAAGGGAGTTTGTTTCATCCATAGTGTGTCTATGATCTTCATGCGACTAATCCTACTTCTATGTTAATTGTTAACCATTAGCTTGCTCTTCTTCGTCTACGTGAGTTTGCTATGTGGTCATAGAAGATTTCCATTTTGTAGACGTATAACAATAATCTACACGAAAGAATAGTTCATAGTGAACTAATCTCTTCAAAGCTAGAAAACCAACAAATGGTATTTCTAGAGACTACATTATTTTCTAAGAACTAATTACACTACAACATCATAGTCACATAGACATTTACTTATAATCTATATTCTACGAATATGAAAAGTGAGACGTACCTTAGTCTTTAGAATTATCTTCATTAATGTCTTCATGATGTAAATGATAAGGGTTCATGGGAACCTTATCATGAATTCCTTAATCCGAAGACAAAGAATTTTTTTTTCTTTGATTTTTGGCCAGTTTTTGTGAGAATGATTATTGACAATTATTAATTAACCCTTTGTTTAATTAAAAAGTTTCTTTGACTATTTCGGACGAGATAATCAAGACGTCAATTCGAGAGGTGATTTAGAGATGAAATTTCTTGCAAGAAGGAGGGATTAATTTCTTCAAAAAGACAATTAGTATATTCGATTTGAGATGAGACGAGAATGGATAGCGAAGATAATGAAATAATAAGACGTAGTTGAAAATTTCAACAAGTTGATTCCGATAGACGTGGATGATGGTTGACACGGATCCGAGGCGATCGTCGAGGTCGAAGGGAGTTTGTTTCATCCATAGTGTGTCTATGATCTTCATGCGACTAATCCTACTTCTATGTTAATTGTTAACCATTAGCTTGCTCTTCTTCGTCTACGTGAGTTTGCTATGTGGTCATAGAAGATTTCCATTTTGTAGACGTATAACAATAATCTACACGAAAGAATAGTTCATAGTGAACTAATCTCTTCAAAGCTAGAAAACCAACAAATGGTATTTCTAGAGACTACATTATTTTCTAAGAACTAATTACACTACAACATCATAGTCACATAGACATTTACTTATAATCTATATTCTACGAATATGAAAAGTGAGACGTACCTTAGTCTTTAGAATTATCTTCATTAATGTCTTCATGATGTAAATGATAAGGGTTCATGGGAACCTTATCATGAATTCCTTAATCCGGAGACAAAGAATGTTTGTAGAGAGCACACTACTTCAAAGGTTGTGATGGCTTAGCCATTTGGTCCCCAACGTTTCATGTATCCGAAGTTATTGTTTCCGCATATGTTTTGCATTTGATTCGAACACATGCATGGTGAGCATCTTCCACATTGAGTAAAGCTTGGTTGATGTGGATGATTCCACATTGTGTGATTAGTGTTAGAGTAATTTGGTCTACCTTGGTCTCTCCTAGGTTGAGGTGTTTTGGAACGAGGATGAGAGTTTTCCTTTCTTCTCGGAGGAGGTGTTTTAGACCTCATTGTGGGTTTAGTAAATCCGACTCCGGGTTTTAAGGAAGGTTTGTAAAAATGTTTTACCTCATCATCACTTGCAATGGGAATTTTAGTATTGTTTAAAAGTATAAATTTTGGTTTTGAGTTTGGGTTTGATTCTATCAATTTTTCTTTCGACTCGACTTCTTGAGCTCTTACAAAATTTACTTGTTTGGTTTCGCTAGGTGATCCTTTGGTAAAATTAAATCCTAAACCGGATTTGTCTCCGGAATGTTTTTGAGAACTTATTATTTTCTTAAGTGAATGACTACTATCATTAAATTGATTTAGCCTAGATATTTCTTTTCTAAGCATCTCATTTTCAAGCCTAAGATCTTGACATGTTTTACATTCTTCATTTACTTCCTTACCTTTTTCTAACCTAGATAGTTTATCTTTTAATTCTAGTGCTTCATTTTCTAGTTTTATTTTAGCTTGTTTTAAAGTTTTATTTTTAGTCATGACTTTTAGTCCTATTTTGCATAATCTACTATATTCACTATCTAAGTCATTTCCGTCTAATGATGATTGGTCATCACTAAAGTATTCGGTTTCGGAAAGTACCTCGTTAGAAGCCATAAGACACTTTTCGACCTTTGTCATTTCCTCTTCATCATCGTTGCTATCACTCCAAGATCCTCCAACAAACGCCTTTTGATTTTGATATTTTGATTGTTTTGGACATTCTCCGATGAGATGATTTGGATCTCCACACTTGAAACATTTTCTTTCGCCTTTGCCATTTTTGTCGTCTTTATTTCTTTGGTATTATTTTCTTTCTTCATATGGCTATCTTACGAATCGTCCTTGTCTTTTGAAGAATTTATTGAAGTTTCTTACGGCCATGGCGTATTCTTCATCTTCTCTATCGGAGGTTGAGCTATCATCATCACTAGATTCCTTTCTAGCTTTCAAGGCAATAGATCTACTTTGTTCTCTTTTGATTTTGACGGTTTCAGAGTCTTTCTTAATTACTTCTTCATAAACTTTCAAATTTCCAATAAGTTCGTCAAATGATAGAGTTGTTAGATTCTTTGATTCTTCAATCGCCGTGACTTTTGCGCGTCATTTTGGATGTAGTGCCCTAAGAAATTTCCTAACACAATTCTTGCTAGAAAAACCTTCATCAAGTGCTTTTAGACTAGTAATAATAGTGTTAAATTTAGCAAAAACATTATCTATTGACTCCTCTTCCGAAATCATAAATTGTTCATATTGTTGAACAAGAAGATCTATTTTGTTAGCTTTGACTTGATTATTATCTTGATGAGTGATTAATAAAGTATCCCAAATTTCTTTTGCGGTTTGACACATAAAAATTCTTTCTTATTCTTTACGTGGCAAAGCATTATAAATTACCATTTTAGCTTCATTATTTTTTGCAAGTTTCTTTTTAAGATCATCATTTTGTTTATGAAAATGTACAACTTCATCCTTTTTCGTTTCGGGATTATTTTGAATAGGAGGAAAATCACCATCGGTAATAACATGCCAAAGATCTAGATTGCCCTTCTAAATATTTTTCAGATTCCATAGATCGATTCAAGTTTTAAAATACAATTTATTTTAAAAATCTTGTTTAGCGTGGCTCTGATACCAATTGTGGAAAACTAGAAGGGGGGTTGAATAGTTTACCGCTTTTTAACTTAAGGTTTTAAAGTGTTTGTAAAAAATTCTAGATTCGAATTTATGTGAATTCAATACTTGCACAATGAAAAAGAATTTGAAAGTCAAATAAGCAAAGAAAAAACTAGCTGAAAAAGGCTTTTATACTCAGTACATGCTGAGTATTCTTTTATTTTGAAAAGACAAAATGCTGATTTTAAAGCTTAAAAAAAGATGAAAAATAAGCTAAATTAAGCAAATACATAAATTAAACATATCTTAATTATACCCTACAAACTAACTTGTGCACAAAAATTTCAAAGTCTAATTTATACCTTTTACTTGGACTGATTTTGAGATTAAAAAAAGCTTTTGCCAGTTATAGTTGTCTGTGCTGTTTGCAATCAATTGAAACCAAATCTAAAAGCTACCAAGTGCAAGCAAAAGGAGTTGAATTCTACACATATAAAATACCACAATGAAGGCAAAATGACAAGCAAAACTAGCTTGAACAATAGAAATCACAAAACACGAAACACGAGAAAAGAAAGAGGCGACCCTCCTCACATCATTTGTTAGAAAATAGATAAGAAGATAGAAACGCTTGTTTTTGTTAACCGAGTCACGAGCTTGACTCGACCCCGAATTAAGTTTTACATGGGGAAGCAAAATGGAAAAGAAAATCTCAATCGGGCTTTCATTAATGTTTGGATAAACATTAAAGTACATGAAAGTTCCATCCCGATGAGATGCCACCGGCTCTAAGTGGAGATGCCGGGGTCAAAAATAGTGTCTTCACTTACGGTGGAGAGAAGTAAAGGAGAATCCGCAGGGTAGGTGAGAAACGGGAGAAAAGTCCGAATTACAAATGTAAAGGTATCGTCATCTTTAACATTTTGAGAAAAATCAATCTCACCTCCCCCTGGGTCAAAATTACTCTCAATACCTGGTGGTATCGAGTCTTCCGGAACAAGAATTTGTATCAACATCTTCTATAGCAACGTTGGTCAACTCTTACTGATCGCGGATAACTCTTAAAAAAGAAACGAATAATATCGGAAGAGAGTTATTAGAATGCAGCTAGTGGTACTCCACTTCTCGTCTCTTCCGTATCATCGCTAAAAAGCTCGAATTCGGGTAAAGAATTATCTAAATGAGAAAAGAGAAAGTATCAGATTCCTCAAAGAATGAATCACTATCCGTGACAGGAATAGGAACTGAGGAAGGAGGATTGAAAACACACAATTCAGGAGAGGAATTGTCATTCAAAGATTCGATATTAGAAAAACAATAAGTCGATTTTTGTTCAAACAATTTCTCTACGAAGAATAACGTCTTGGATTTGAGAACATCTTCTAAGTCAAACTACTTTCTCTTCTTGATCCATTTTTCACATCCTCTAAGCTAACATACCTCGATGTCTCAAAAATATCGTCATCACTTGAAGTACCATCATCGTTGGAATCGGATAAAATCTCAGAGAGATCGTTCAAAGCATCAAAAATGGAAGGATCTTCACAAACAGGCACATCACACGTATCTTCGGAAATACCCTCGAACTCACTTGGGATTGGGACAAGGTTCTCAACACTAGACTTTATTACTTTGTCCATTTCTGTTTTCGGAATAGTGCTAAGATGCTCGTCCCCCATACTAAGAGAGTTATCAGGCTCCACGGTCGGTAAGTCGGGTGTGATTGCTTTAGGCTTGCTATATATAATAGTATACTCATCATCGTCATTGTCGTAGAAAATAGGACGATTCCAGCTTGGACAATTAATATATTTTGATAGCTCCTCATTAATATTTCGCACATCTTTAAGGAGTTTACTCATTAATTCTTGAATATCCTTTTGTTGATATTGCTTGTCCGTCAAAGCATGCTTAATTTCACCAAATCTCTCCCAAGCTATCAATATAACCTTTGGTGTTACTCTAAAAGATATACGACTAAACTTCCTTAAGAAGGTGTAAATGTCTTTCATTAACACTTCCACATCGTCGATCATAGAAAAATTTCCATATGGAGTAAAACTTTGAACTGCCGGCTTCTCTTTCTCTTGTTGAATTCCTTTAAGAACTTGCAAATCATTCATGAGTTTAAGAAGCAATTCTTGCATAACTTTAGGTTGATTCTGCTCTTCTTCCATAGTTTGCTGAATTTTAAGAAATCTCTCCTCAGCTGAAACTAAGCAAAATTTTAAGCAAATAAGCACCTACCTTAGTTAACCCTAACCTAATGAGATAATTTTGAAAAGAAATAAATGAACAAACAATTTAAGCAAGAATAAGCTTAAATAAGCACAGCAGTACTAACTTAGAGTTAGTACTGCTAGCTTTAATCTTTAAGCTGCTCCTACTAAATGATTTAGAAAGCTAAGGACAAAAATAAGATAAGCTAAGACTAACTTAATCCTAAACTTAATAAAACTACTTAGTCTAAGAAATAAGCATAAGAGAAAGCACATAAGTGAGGATTTCAAATAAGCATTTATAAGAAAACTGCATACTAAACAGCCTTAAGGGCAAACTTTAAGCTTAATTTTCAATATTAAGCCAAAACAGATCCTTATCATATTTCTTGCTTATCCCATCTTAAACCTTGGCCAAAAGCTTTTTTTACAAGCAGCAATTGAAAAAGATTTGAAAGTCAATAAGCAAAGAAAAAACTAGCTGGAAAAAAGGCTTTTATACTCAGTACATGCTGAGTATTCTTTTATTTTGAAAAGACAAAATGCTGATTTTAAAGCTTAAAAATAGATGACAAATAAGCTAATTAAAGCAAACAAAACTTAAACATATCTAATATACCCTACAAACTACTTGTGCAAAAAATTTCAAAGTCTAAATTCTACTTTTACTTGCTGAATTTTGAGATTGAAAAAGGCTTTTTGCCAGTTATAGTTGCTGATGCAGTTTGCATCAAATGAACCAAATCTAAAAGCTACCAAGTGCAGGCAAAAGGAGTTGAATTCTACACATATAAAATACCACAATGAAGGCAAAATGACAAGCAAAACTAGCTGGAACAATTTTATACTAAAAATTCTATTGAACTGATCTAAAGCCTTAACTTATTCAATCTAATATTCTATAAACTAAAAAATATATTTAACCTAACAACAACTTGAATCCTTCACTTATAAACTTTAGAAATGAAGTTCACTTCATCCAAATGACATAATTAGCCTTTGGCAGTTACTTACTAAGTTAGTATGCCTTGCACCAAAACGCCCTTAAAAACTAGTAACCTCATTTCAGCTTATACATTTTAGATCCAGGCTTTAAATCCTTAACACCAGATAGTGCAGAGCTAAAAACAAACTTAATGAGCAGATCTAAACAACAATATAAGCAGAATCTATAAGCTAAAAAAGTAATGCTACTATTTTTGGATTTTAGAATGAAATTAACCAACACTTAAAAAACTAACGTATATTCAATGGACAATTTCTAAGGCTTAAATCTAAATGATATAAAACATTATAAAAGACATAGTAAGCACAATTAAAGCAGTAATAATAGACTCTTAAACTAATTGAAAAGCAGAACAGATTAACAAGAATAATAAGCAGATTTGATATGAAAACTTAGAGAATACCTCAACTCCTTGCTCAAAACAGGAGTAGTAAATCCTTATTAAAGTTGACCCCCCCTACCAGCTTTTTCTAATAAGCAATCTAATACCCATAGATATTCCAAATTATAGCTTATTCTTCCAAGCTTGCTTCCTTTTGCCAACTGTATATCCAATCTATTTTTTTAACTCAAATAAGCTTTGAGGTTTGCTTATTTGAGCTTGGAGGAATATAAGTGAACAACAAACAACTTATTCAAAGCTTATTGAGTTTATTTAAAACTTCTAATCAAATGTAGCAAAATTCTCATTAAAGTAAAACACAATTTTAAAGTAAATCGCAATTTTATTAATAAAGGAAAGATTACATGGCTTTTAACTGAAAATTACATTAAGTAAAGACAAATAAGCTGTAAATAAGCTTTTTTTAATATCTTAATTTATCTACTCCTGTGCCTTTCTGTGTGATTTAGCTCCTCCTTTATAGGCTTCAAAAGATGATTCTAGATCTAAGGACGCTCCCCTCTTATTATAATCTCAACCCTTCATCATAACTGTCAAAACTCAATTTTGATCTAAGCAGTTAGATTAACTCACACTATTGTAGGCCAATCAATGAGCAAAAGATCGCCAACTGTCATTCCATTTTGCTTGCCGTGACAGGCTTCTAGAAGGATGACTTTAGTGGGGTTAATTTGGGTGGTATGTGTGACAGGGTTAAAAACGGGGGAAGAGGTGTGAACAGTAAAACAGGATTTTCCCGCGCCCTTTTTATTTTATAAAATTATGTTTAACCCCGGGGTAAAGAGGTTTTGACTTTGGGCTCGGGTAATTTTAGAAATGGATTGGGCTTGGGTAATTTTTGGGCCACGGTTAAAAATTAAGAGGGTATTTGGTTATTAACAACTTAACGACCGTTAGTCCTTAAGTATATAAAGGACTTATGGTGTTATATTTTTATTGGCTTTTGTGAAAGGGATTTTAACGTTAAAGGGCTTATTTTGGGATTTTGAGGGTTTTGTCATTTTGTGACGTTGACCCATTGTGAACAAGGGTTGACTTTTATTGACCATTACTTCGATAATTCCGGTTCTTGTGCACTCTTTCCTTCTCGTGTTTGGCTTTGTCCGTTTTTGCTTTGATTTTTGTCCATTTCTTTAATATCCGTACCTGCACATACACAAACACAAAAACAAGCATATATTTGCCATTTTTACATGTTTTTGGTCTTTTGGGTTCGTTTTATAAGGTAAAAGGTATGTGTAAAATAGCAAATACCTGTTTGTAAAAACGTTTTACCACATCATCACTTGCATATAGGAATTTTTGTATTTTTATAAGTATAAAATTTGGGTTTTGATTTCTATCAATTTTTCTTTCGACTAAACTTCTTGGGCTTTTACAACTTTACTTGTTTGTTTCGATTGTTGATCCTTTTGGTTAAATTATAACCTAACGGATTTATCTCGGAAGTTTTTTGACGAACTTATTATTTTTCTTAAGGGAGTGACTACTATCATTAAATTGATTAAGCCTAGATATTTCCTTTCTAAGCTTCTATTTTTAAGCTTGAGGGGTCTTTTGACATTATTTACCATTCTTTAATTAGTCCTTACCTTTTTGTAACCTAGATAATTTATCTCTTAATTCTAGTGCTTTATTTTCTAATTCTACTTTAGCTTGTTTTTAAACTTTTATTTTTTTGCCATGACTTTTGTCCTAATTTACATAGTCCATTTATTCACTATCTAAGTCTTTTTTATCTTGGTGCATTGGTCATCACTAAAGTATTCGGTTTCGGAAAGTACCTCATTGGAAGCTTTAGCCATAAGACACTTTTTGTCATTTGTTTTTTCATCTTCATCTTCGTCGCTATCACTCCAAGATCCTCCAACAAACGCTTTTTGGTTTTGATATCTTGATAGTTTTGGACATTCTCCAACGAGATGATTTGGATCACCACACTTAAAGCATTTTCTTTCGCCTTTGCCATTTTTGTCGTCTTTATTTCTTTGGAATGATTTTCTCTCTTCATATGGTTGTCTTACGAATCGTCCTCGTCTTTTGAAGAATTTCTTGAAGTCTCTTATGGCCATGGCGTATTCTTCATCTTCACTATCGGAGGTTGAGCTATCGTCATCACTAGATTCCTTTCTAGCTTTCAAGGCAATAGATCTACTTTGTTCTCTTTTGCTTTTGACGGTTTCGGAATCTTTCTTAATTATTTCTTCATAAACCTTCAAATTTCCAATAAGTTCGTCAAGTGATAGAGTTGTTAGATTCTTTGATTCTTCAATCATCGTGACTTTTACGTGCCATTTAGGATGCAATGCCCTAAGAAATTTCCTAACACAATTCTTGCTCGAAAAACTTTCATCAAGTGCTTTTAGACTAGTAATAATAGTGTTAAATTTAGCAAATGCATTATCTATTGATTCCTCTTCCGGAATCATGAATTGTTCATATTGTTGAACAAGAAGATCTATTTTGTTAGCTTTGACTTGATTATTACCTTGATGAGTGATTAACAAAGTATCCCAAATTTCTTTTGCGGTTTGACACATAAAAATTCTTTCATATTCTTTTCGTGGTAGAGCATTATAAATTACCATTTTGGCTTCATTATTTTTAGCAAGTTTCTTTTTAAGATCATCGTTTTGTTTATGAAAAGGTACAATTTCATCCTTTTTAGTTTCGGGATTATTTTGGATAGGAGGAAAATCACCATCGGTAATAACATGCCAAAGATCTAGATCTTTTGACTTCACATAGGTTTCGAATCTATTTTTCCAATAAATAAATCCATCACTTTCAAATAGTGGTGGTCTTTGCATAGATTGCCCTTCTAAATATTTTTCCGATTCCATAGATCGATTCAAGTTTTAAAATACAATTTATTTTAAAAATCTTGTTTAGCGTGGCTCTTGATACCAATTGTGGAAAACTAGAAGGGGGGTTGAATAGTTTACCGCTTTTTAATTAAAGGTTTTAAATTTGTTTGTAAAATTTTAGATTCGACTTTTATGTGAATTCAACACTTGCACAATATGAACAATATACTTATCTAAACAATCAATAAAATGATATGAGAAAGTAATGTAAGACAAGAGATAAGAGTAAGAACAATCAAACCACAACGCAAGGATTTATAGTGGTTCGGTAACGAAGCACCTCTTCGCCCTACTCCACTCCCCGAGCACCAAACTCGAGAGTTTTCTTCACTATGTCAACAAACTCCCTTATGGCGGAGAAAACCGTACACAACGTTGCTTACACCGATTTACGACACAAAGCTAAATGTCGAGTTCTAATCTTAGCTAGAACCAATCTATCACAACACAACTTCACGACTTGTTCACAACTTCACAACTTCACGACTTCTTCACAACTTAACTTCACCACTCTACTTATATCACAACTATCTAACCCTACTTGGTAAGATCACCACTAATTAACTATACTTACAAAGATCCCCAAGATCTAGCTACTACACACAAATATCAAATATACAATTGATTTACAAATATGTGATATGGTTGCAACAAGATTGCAATACACACTTGAGGTGTAATACTTCTTCACTTGATGATGAAAGTATTCTTCTCTTGCACTTGAGGAATTAAGCTTGGATCACTTAGAAACAAAGCTTTATGATTAAATGATCAAAGGATTTTGATGAGATGTGTGGGCTGTTTTAGAACAGAAAGAATGAGTGCAAAAGGTGAGAAAATTATGGGGAAAAGTCTAGTATTTATAGGACAAACTGGGGGAGCGTCTACCTAGGGGCGGTCCCCTTAAATAGGTGGGCGGTCCCCTTAATTTTAAGGGGGCCGGCCGTGTATTTAAGGGGGCCGCCCAAGACTAGGGCTTCCCTAGTTTGTCTTTTGTGTAGGGGGAATTTTCTAGAACTTTTCTAGCCGTTTTAGGTCCGAAAATTTGAATTTCAAAATGTTTATTTTGAATAAAACATTTCTTTTAATTGTAGAAAATGTTTTGTAATGTTTATAAAATGTTTACAACATTTTATAAAAGTATGAGGTTGAATAAAAATTTCCTTTGATCATAAAATGCATTAAGCATTTATTTATTCATACCTTTAAGCGATGTATTTGTTGAAATGAGAATTTACTACTAATTACGTGTTTATGTTTAATTTTACGTTGAAAGTTTTTATATTTTGTGATTATCAAAACGTAAAGATGTGAAAAAAATATTAGTAATGTTTTTAGGCATTATATTTTATCAACAATCTCCCCCTTTTTGATGATTACAAAATTTAAACTCATTAAATGTAAAATTATTTTTAAACAAGTATTTAGTGAGTTTCATGTCATTTCTCTCCCTTTTTTATCAACACCATGTTCTGTTTTATTAATCACAGTAATTGATTAAAAGTTTGAATTGTGTGTCGTAAACCTATGACTCTCACCAGCCGTTGTGTTGATGTTTTTAAGCATCATTTTCAGGTGAGCATCATGAGGATCTTAAGAATAAGAGGAGTGGCTAGAGAGACCATAGGCTACTTGCGG
>BQNB010107761.1:0-23099 GCA_026074375.1 Tanacetum coccineum | reverse complement strand
AGTAAGGGATCCAACATATGACACAACCAATTAGACCTAGTAATTAAAAGCATAAAAATTATATACTAGCGCCTCACAGTAAGTGTTTGGATTCTCTCTTTCTCTCGGGTGTATAATGATATATAACAATATGGGAAACAGAAAATAAACACTCATTACCTTTCATAGCATATAAATTACCATAAGCTTGATAAAGGATCAAACCTCCACCGTTGTGGCGTAAGCACATAGAAATTACAATCAAAGAGGTTTTTAATGGGTTGTGATGTTCAGGTGTAAGTTAAACGAAAATGGAAACGGATGGGATATATTTGGGTGGATTTAGGGTGGTGGTGAGTTAATTAATATACAAGACTACATGTGAAGGCGTTGCTAAGCCAAGACTTGACCACTCTAGGACTAAGATATACAAAACTCTACATCAAGCTCTTTCTTTTTCTTTTTTTTTCTTTTCACTTTTTTTCTATTTTTCGTAAACTTTTGCCCTGCCATCTGCTAAAACATAATAATACATGACTTGAGTTTTATAAACGTACCCCTACACTTGAGTTTTAGAACTCATAAATATAGACTAATCTAATGACCCGAATTGAAAGGATCAAACATGGAGCGTATTAAGCACGTATAGGGGTAATAATTTGACTTCTTCCCCATTTCTCTATAAAAAAACTACCATGAATCTCAATTGTTCTAAAACTGTGTACACTAACAAAAGACTTGACTTAGCAACCACGTACTTAAGCAATTAATTAACTAGGTTTTACAATAATGTACTAAAATCGAGTTCATAAAAGGAAGGTTAAAGCGATTTGAGTGTAACAATTTGGTAAGGGTGTAAACAATGCTCTTCATTAATAATATGGAATCCACTAGAAAATTACAATAACCGTGAAAAGGATAGGCTTGGAGGGGTGTACTAGGGGTATCTTGCACTAAAAGTGAGTGCGAAGCAAGGGTGTGAGGATAGTTATATGATCAAGGAGACCATAATAACAAATACATGTTTAAAACAGGGTTTATCCTAGTGCCTCTTATCATTTAGCAAATCCTAATCACCCGAATGCGATCTCACTAAGTGGTCTTGGGATACATCACAAAAGCAAGATTTCGAATTTAATAAACTACCGGTACACTCTCATATAGTTTTAGCCGATACCAATGCTCTAAAAAAAGCGACAAAACTACATATGCACGATCAAATCCATGAACGCAACATACATGACTGCTCATTCCATAACTTGAGCAAGCTAAAGGTAAAACTATATTAGGTATCAAAGATGGATATCTGAATTCCTAAAGATCTAGCGGCGAACCTCACATTTTTGGGGTGGAATTTTTTTGAGTGGTAGAGTTTTGGTGCTAGTTATATAATTTCTATCCATGAGATGCTAATAATAATCAGTTTTTATCGGTATGTGGCATAAAAAAAATTAAATTTTGGTTAAAATTACCGTCAACGCTACGTTTCAGTATATTAGACATCATTTTAAGAACAAAGTAAATTGCAATTGAATGAATAGTTTCTAAGGCTTATTTCCCCTACACTTATTTTGAACATTGTCCCAAATATTCTTAAAAGTACCCAAATAAACGGATAAAGGGAAAAGAAAAGGCAAAATAAACTAGTACTCCCTTGGTTTTGCTCAATAAATAGAGAAGAAAAAATGATCCCGGCTAACGCCATCAAGGAATCTTCCATATGAAACTTCTAAGAACTCTAAAGCTTCTTCTCATCAAATGTAACCTGCAAATCAAAGACAAGAAACAACTATACCTAGCGTAAATTCGGCAGGATAATAATATACAATGATATGATTAGGGTTTTGATACTACAAAAGCAATAATGATATGATGAATGTGGTAGATGAAATCATGGTTTTCTGCAAGTTTTAGGAAAATTACAAATTCTAGAAATTATACAAAATTAATTTTCAAAAATAAAAAAAATACGAAGTTTACTGTAGCTGGGCTAGCGACGCCGTCAGGAAAAACCATGACGTCGTCTCCAGCGTCTGTAAACAATTATTTTTTTACGTTTCTTGAAAAATTCTATGCACGCAAATCCTATTAGTTATTTCTTGGAAAAAATACTACATAAACCACAAAAACAATTTAACACAATCATATGACTCTAAACAAACACAAAAGACATATAAGACGCGAATTAATCTAAACAATTTATTTAATATGTTTGAAATGGTTCTTATAAATCGGATATTCTCCCCTACACTTATTTGATGCAAAATACCTTTGATTGTAACTAAGACAAAGTTAAAGACAAAACAAAGCATGATCATATAATTCAAACATATTAAAACAAATGATATAGAATTAAAACACACATGACACTCTTAAAATGCAGGAAAATAAAATGGATTGGGTTGCCTCCTAAAAAGCGCTTTTCTTTATTTAACGAGTCTTGTAGCTAGACTCGGAGTCAAACTCCTTACGTGAATCCTCCTTCGCCTTTCCTACTTTTCATCTTGATTAGGAATTGAATGGATTTAGTTATGTTCTTGTCTCGTCTATATGCGAGTCCTAAATTCAAGCTATCCGAGTAATGGGTTTTCTCTTGGTCACTATCATCGCCCGTTATGATGAAAGGTGGTATGTTATCAGTTTTCAGGATCTCTTTATCAATATGTTTGAACCTTTCCATTTTGTGAGGCATCTTAAACATAATTCTTTCTTTATCTTTTTCAAACGTGACGGTCCTTTCATCTTTATCGTAAATAAGACCAGATTCTTTCACAAACGGCTTCCCTAATATCATTCCTCCAAGATAATGATCTATGACACTATTGGTATCTTCTACTACAACAAAATCACATTCATAAGTGAAGTTTCCTACACAGACTTTTAATCCCTTAACTCTCCTTACGAAATTGCTAATTTTCTCAGGGTTTGACGGTTTTATTTCTTGACTTTAGACCTTCACTCATGATCTCGTAGTAATTAAGCCTAGACATTACAATGATTGGTGAATCTAAATTAATGTAAGCTTGTTCTTTGAGGAATTAACCAACCATGCATGATATTTTTATGTTATTTAGATTCCCCGTTTTTACCTTGCGTTAACCCAAAGGGGTCAAGGGTTTTTCAAAAGCCACTCGTGATAACCTAACTCTTCTATGGTGGGGAAGGTGTCGAAGTATTCTGGGTCGTCCTCCTCTTCCTCTTCAGTTTCTTCTTCGATTTCTTCTTCTGAATCTTTACTTTCCTCGTCAACTTCTTCTTCTATTGTGTTTCCATGCACCCTATCATTTGGACCCTCTCGTTTTATAACCTACGGCTCGTCTCCTCCTACCTTCTCTTTCATCTCAGCGATTACGATATGATCGTTGTCCTTAGCCTCATTAGGTTCTACGATCCTTTCTTCCTTAGGTTCATCTTCCTTTTTTAAAATGGTGATTGTTTTGAAGAAATGAACACATTTAGGGGAGGAGCAATTCTAATTCTGTTCTCCTAGCGATTATTGAGATTGGTATTTTGGATAGAGTAATTTGACAGACTTTTGATTCCCTTGCTTGGAGGCGCGTCACTTTCGGGGTGGTATATGGATACGGCATTCACGCGAGCCATGAAGTCTCCTGTAGTATTATGAGCGGGTGTGTTATCGAATTTTTCATAAACGACCTTCCATAAAGTATTGATTTTGTTTATCACATCATCTTGTTGCTGCTTAAGTTGGGTACCAAGGCTAGATAATCTTTTCTCTTGATGAGAATCAAAATCACTTAGCATCCTCTCAAGTTTTGTTTGATAACTGGAGGAGTAGGTGGAAAACGAGCCATTTTGCGGGCTTGTGAAGGTTTGAGTTCATGCCCAATTAAAGTTTGGTTTATCCTTCCATGCATTAGTGGCTTTGTTGAAGTTTCTTGGTCCTTGGTTTGTAGCGAACTGCTTACCTCCCACTTCATTATTACGCGAGGATGCATAATTAACAAAAGCTTGCTCGTGATTTTCCATGTAATATTGAGTGTCGTGGGGACCACTACAAATCCCACATGAAGAAGTGATTTTTTTCACTTGAGTAGGTGATTTAGGAGCAAGATGAGCTTCCATCAAGCATTGGACTTGATTTTCGAGCTCGATGAGACGATGGTCGAATGTACTCGGGACATCTTGAGGCAAAGAGATTGCCTTGACCAGTTTAGCGAAGTCTCTTGGGTCATTCCAACTTTCGTTATCATAAAGGGATAGGTCCTCTAATAGAGCCCATGATTCCTCGACATTTTTTTCATATAGCTTACCAGCCGACTGATCGATGGTTCGCCTTGTGGCGGGATTGACATAGTCATAAAAGATTTGGACTTGGAGCCAAAGATCGATACCATGATGAGGGAGTTTTTGGAGTAATTCCTTTAATCGAGTCCATGCTTTAGAGAGAGATTCACCCTGATGTTGTTGGAACATCAAGATTTCATTCCTAAGTTTAGTAGTCCTTCCCGATGGAACGAATTGAGCAAGGAAACGGGTAGTAAGATCTTCCCAAGTAGAGATGGATCGTGCTGGAAGACGTTTAAGCCAATTGCTGGCTTGATCGCGAAAATAAAATTGAAATAAACTCAAATGCATCCTTCCCCTATTTTCAACATCAAGGTCAAGTAAGTCCATAAGTTTTAGAAAATCCTTAAGATGTTGGTTTGGATCCTCGGACCAAAGTCCGTGGAAAGAGCATCCGTTTTGCACCAACCGGATGGTGTCGGATCGCAGTGGCACCAGATTGTTCCCACGGGGAGCACAATGTGTTTTTATAGCCTCTCGTGGCTGAGGTCTAGGAATTAAACTCGCAAGAGTACAGATAGGATTTTCGTTTTACATGGAGGCCAACAAAAAAGATTTACGAAACAAATAACACAAAGAAAAGATAGACAACAAGTTACCTAATTGACAAGAAATAAAATCTCACTTGATAGGAATCAAGTGAGTAGACCTAAGCTAAATAAAATTGGAAACCTAACTATTCCCCAAGCAGCGGCGCCAAAAACTTGATGCATGGGGGGGGGGGCGGTCGTTGTAAACACACCAGGTTTTACAACTCCCTAGGCAGAGTACCTAACCGTTGTAGTGTAGTACAAGAAAGACTCGGGGGTTGTTATCGTTCTCTAAGGGAATAGGTTGAGAAGGCTCGAACAGAATGTAACTAAGGTCTAAGAGGTTGAAAGAAGATTATTTTTTGTATTTTTATATTTTTATAAAAGTACGTAATTTCTGGTTTTAAGAGGTGGTTTTGGTTTTAACTAATTAAACTAAATTAAATGTAAACTACTTTGGTGGAAACTCGATAGGTAAACAAACGTATTTACTTAATCATGCATTACTTCTTAGTTTGCTTCTCCTAATCCTATTGCTTTGACACGCTTGTGATGATCTGTGTAAATATTTCCTAAGCCATGAACGGTAATACACGAACTCGCCCGTCTATGTAATATCCTTAAAAAGCAACGCATAAGTAAGGTAGTATGAAGACTATTACAAGGCCCCTAAGAGTACATTACATGCATTATTATATTTAAGAGGTGATCAATCATATATGGGTATGGTAGTATGAAGACTGTTACCGATGATATCCTTTCTACACACTTGCGTTTCCCTAAACGTCTATGCTAATGTAATATTTTATAGCCAGTTTTCTAAAGCCTGACACACACATCCATTACAAGAAGTAATATTAAAAGGATCTACAAACTAAGTTTCATGCAATCATAAGTAAATACTAATGGATCTAGCCTAGCATGTTAAATAAAAGCGAAGAACAATGATTATTCAAACAACACATAGACATATTGAAATATTAAGAGATAATGGACTTCACTTGATTAAAACATAAGTATAAGGTTGGTACAAGAGGGTTTTTATACCTTAAAAACGAGCCTAAAAGCTGCTACACTCGAACCCTAATGATATAGTTCGTCTTACAAAAGTTGCACACCTAAAACCCTAAAATCGAGTTTGTATATATAGAAAATAGGCCGCGACGGCGTCGCTTCGCAGAATATTCTAGGGATTCACTATGTCGGTTAAGTTATGACACCGTCTTAATTTCTCTGATGCAGTCTCTTTACAATCCTGACGCCGTCTCTTTACAATCCTGACGCCGTCACCAATAATTATGGCGTCGTCTCCAGCTACTGTGCGCATTTTCTTCATCGACTTTGGTGTAGAGTTGTAATCTTGTCCGTTTCTTCTTCAAATGAGCCCAAGTCACGTGTATTTCCTCCAAAAGCTTCTCAAATGCTAAAAACACAAAAACAAACGATTAAGCACGTATTTTGAGCATATTTGCATGATTTAGGGGGTTAAATGACTGTGAAAAAGTGTATAAAATGACACATCATCAATCAGCCCACTATTAATTAGGTCGCGTGTTGGATCCGTTGCTTGTCATTTCTTGTTGAATTATTTCCCAAAATTTTCAACCTGTTTTAGTTTGATGAACAAAATTTTTGGGTTAACTAAGTATAGAGCTTACTTGTATCGGAGGTCGATCAAACGGACGTATACCATGTCGGAACTTTAGGTGTCTTGGGTTGGACACCTACTCGGGCAATTTACTTTGTATTGATTTGCATACATAACTATTGTTGTAGCTTCGGTGTCATGAGCTTAGCGCAATCGTAATTACTTTTTGTGATATTGTATGTGTTACAATAGTCATACACTTTAAATCTTGTGGTTCATACTTATCATTTACTTAAACCTATGAACTCACCAACTTTATGTTGACATTTTTAAGCATGTATTTCTCAGGTGCTTAACCAGTAAGGACGTTCATGAAGTGTATTGGAGTCCGCATCATCTTTGCTTCATCTCATGGGATTTCACTTACATTTAATCTATACTCGTTGTAACAAAACTATGTTTTCTTTTAATGAAAACTTTAGGACAACTTTTTTAAAACTTATTTAATGTTTAATATATCAACGAGAGTACTTTTTAAATGACTCATGTATAAGTCGTTCTCTTATATCTTGTGCTTGCGTTTATGAAGTAACGCCTCCGGTTACCTTTTTTCGCTGCCATATTATGGGGGTGTTACAAATAGGTTTGGGATTTGTAAGTTGGCGAGCGATGGAATTGAATTTGTATTTGAGGTGATGGAGTTTGCACATGAGGGAGTATTTGGATTAGACGAAGACGAAGAATTGGGTAATTGCATATTCGGTATTTGATTTTGTAGGTCGTTGAAGTAGTTGTTTATCATTGGTTGGGATTCAATGTAAAGAAGTTTATAAAAATTAAGAATAGTTTATAAAAATGTGGAGGTGAAGATGGATGTGTTGTATAAAAATTAGAAGTTTATATGGTATTTATAAGGTTAAAAATTGAAAAAAAACAAGAAAAAAGGGCTAGAAATGGGATATATCCGTTATAAAATGATAAGATTTAAAAAAATTATTATTTTACGCGAAAACGCGAGACGCGGTGTAATGTCTCGTGCCGTCGTGTGACGTTTTCCCGAACCATTTGGGCTGGCTACTACGTCTTGAGGCACAAAAATGTTAGACACTGGTATAGGGTGTGTGATGATAATCTTGGATATCTTGCTTTAATCGTGTTGGTTCACTTTCCGTATAAAGTATTTCGACCCAATTTGATGACGCTAAAATCACCAACAAAAAACGCAAAGAAAGGTATGATTGTAACGTTTTCGTGTGGCGTTTTTGAGGAAAACGCGACCCACATCGCACTGTACCCTTGGCTCTAACTAATATAAAATCATTTGAATGGATTAAATAACGAGTTTTGAATAGGTTCACTATTTTGATTAACAAAGGAAATTATTGAATATGCTAGTAGGTGATAAGGAAATAAAGTAATAAACTATAGAAACGACATTTTGTTTATAAAACCACTTGTATGGATTGAATACGAATGTTGAATAGGTTCACTATTTGAATTAAAAAAGGAAATTATTGAGTATGTTAGTTGGTAATAAGGAAATATAAACTATAGATAGAAAACGACATTTTGTTTAAAATATTTAATCTAGAGGAGTGTGAAAATTGCAATGCTGGTCTAGGGATGCTCAACTAAACTCCTATGCATTATTGGCTTATTGGCCAAGAAATCTTCATTATAAATAGTCCTAAACAACCTGGCCATCAAACCAAACCATAACAGACAATACAAACATTGTAACACATACAATGGACAGACAATCCTCGTTCATTACAAAGCTTCCAGTTATCATGAAAACCTTAGACGAAAGGAAAGCCGAGCTTTCCGAAAAGAAGCAACAACTTTTGGAAGCGAGACGTTTGGGAGGCGATTTTGAGCAACTTGACTTCGAGTGGGGGATTTTGGAGAAGGAAATCGATCTTTTGGAGCACACGGCTCATGTCATGAAAACCGATTTGATTCAACGCGGTTTGCTCGTGGCGGGCGAGATTAAAACACAAAATATGATTCTTGTCGATGGAAAAGTTTAGGTTAAGAAATATCGATGTTACTAAGATTGTTAAGGGAATAAAGATTGTTGATTGCCAAGTGTGAATCTTTTAAGTTTCTTAAAATTCTATCTAAGTTATACTTTTATTTTTGGTTTTGTTTGGTTTAACCAATCGGCATGTTTGTTCATTTTACTTTTTATATAGCCCAACTATATTTTAAACGGGAAAATTACATGTATATCCTTTTTAAAACTCAATATTACATAAATATTCTTTTTACCTTTATAATTACACTAACGTCCTTTTTAAGGTTTTGTATTTATATCAATGTCCTTCTTACACTTTTAAAAAGGATATATATGTTCAAGAATTAATTAAATTATAATTATATTGATTATGATTATATTATTTTTATATACTTTTTGACCTCGAAGTACGAAAAAACGCGATGATATAATTACAAAAGTTTAGATATAAATATGAAAGAGCATATTGATCATGTATATTTATTTGTTCATATGTATTTTTGGTCTCGAGTGATGAAAAAAAAATGTTGATTTTTTTATATATATGAAAATTTAAAAGTTTGAGAATGATATTGATGTAATATTAAAAATGTGGCAAGGATATTAATGTAATTACAAAAGTTTGTGAAAGATATTGATGTAATTACAAAAGTTTATAAAAGATAATAACGTAATTACAAAACTGAGAAGGATATTGATGTAATATTGAACTTTCATAATTGCCCTTTTAACAAAAAAAAAACTTTTGAATCAAAACCAACTAGTGTAATACCCGTGCGTTGCACGGGTCACGCGTAAAAAATGAATCATTTTTTTACGACAACCTAATACTAAATCTGTAAACAACATACATTATCTATTAAAAGAAATATAAAAAAGCATCATAATTTAACAAAGTAAGCATATAAGTCGAATTTAAAGTAAAATATGCATGATTGAAGTTCAAAGTAGCAAGTCTAAGTCAATTACATTAATCAAAGTAAACATGAAGTTTAATAATGAAAACAAATATCTAAAGATGCATATTAAAGACTAAAAGTAATCAACTCAAGCATCATTAACATCAACCTCGTCAACTTGAGACTCACTAACCACATCCTCATCAACCGCTCCTCCAAAAACAAATATGTTTATATTTGGCTACATTACCTTTTCAGAGACTCCATTTGCGGACCTTAAGTGCAATACTCGTGCGTTGCTCGAGTTTTTGTTTTAAAAGGAAAAAAAGTATAGTTGCCCACTCTTTTGGTTTCTATTTAATTGTTACACGAATAAAATAACACAAAACTTAAGAAAATTACAATATAAATTAATTTGAAATTGACAAGATACATTTTTATATTTTAACTAAAAGATATGCAATTATAATTTTACTTAGGATAAAAAATTTAATTAATTATCTTTATAAGATTGCATACATTCAACATTGAGAACTTTAGGTTTTTTTTCTATGTTAAACATATTTTTTACACAAAAGCATCTCTCGTTATAAAAAGATTATGATTATATCTCATGTCACAATGTGTTGTACACAACACTCATTTTGTAACATATTATGAAATTAAATTATTTCAAAATTATTTGTTTATATAGGTTATGTTGATTTTGAAAAGTAGATATGTAATTTTCTATAAAAGATTTTTCTATAATTTACAAAGGACCCTTTATAGATAAAATTGTCTCGCGAAACACTCACTATTGGTATAGATTTATAAAAGAGTCGTAACATAATCACTAAACTTTATGAAATGACATTTTCGTAATTTATTCCTTTTATTATCAAATATTTACATGTTATTGGTGGTTTTTGTCTTTTAACAGTTGATATATGCTTTAAGACTCGAAATAAAAGACTTAATAGTTTCATAAGTTAAACTTGTTTACCTTATTTATAAGAAAATTAAAAATAAAACATTTAATTTTTTTTTAAACACGTAAATATGTTATATCAAGTGTTGAAAAACTCATAGTTATACGCAAATTTATCATTTCTATTCCTTTCTAAAATTTATAAAAAAATTTGAATACGTACCCAAATAAATCAAATTTTTCATAATTTCTTATGCAAAAAAGAAATACAAACTGAATAAAAACCATATCACAATGAACTTGAAGTTTGAAAGCAAAAATATGTACTAAAGACAACATTCATAATTAGGCGTATACATAACGAAAATTGTGTCCGATAGTTTTGTAAATTATTCTACAATATATTTCGAAGGATGATGAAAGAGGGTTTAGTAGAGCCAAGAAATTAGGATTAGTCAGTTGTTTTAGTTATCATCATCTTAATCAATTAAACCCCTCATATACCACATTTTCTTCTAAATAAATTAGTCAAAGTCAAATACCAATTTAAACGGATTAGATTAAAGCTTAGGTTGATCTGACGGTTAATACATAATGTAATGTCATCATTTTTTCTCTCTGCTCCGTCGGCAATAGAAAAGAGAATTATCTGTCTCTGGGAATTGTCCAATCGTATGGTTTGTAAAAGAAACATGTGTAATAAGCATAGGTTATGTTTGTTTTGTTACGAACTTATGATTTGATTTGGTTCTTCGATCTTGGTCGAAAAACACCTACCAATTTTTGCATGTTCGAGTGTTCGTCAAGTCTTTCACTATTTACCAGGCCAAATTTTAGGATCGCAACCTTCAAATTTAATTCATTTTAGACTATCCGGTCGATCTTTTAGTTCTATACTTCTATATTACTTATTATTATAAATTCAAAAATAAAATGAGTGAAAAACGTCATAATTTTGGCAATACCCATAGGTTTGATGAAATCTGTACAAAACGTCATACTTTCCGAGTAATTCTTTTCCTTACTGATGTTGACAATAACATTAAATAGAAATTTACATTGAATGATAAATGAAACAAATATTTAAAATAATACGTTTAATCATTTTGAAAAATAAAATATGTTCCACTATTCAACTCCATCGACGAAAAAGGTTGAAACGCGTCATAATTATTATCCACGTACAATAACGAAAAGGTTCAAACACATAAGTTAGATGTTTTTCTCAATGTTTTGAAACCCGGTTCGACCCGGCCGAGTCAACCGGTTGAACCGGTTCCGATCGAAAAAACGGGTCAAATTAAACCGGGTTTCATATTTTCGAAACCCGGTTTAACCCGCCGGGTTTAATGTGACCCGGGTCAACCCGGTTCTCGAGACCCGGTTTGACCCGGCCAGGTTTTGGTTTTTTCATGCTTTTTTATAAATAAAGTAAGTTTTTTATATATATTTGCGACGTAATTTTATTTGTTACATGTTATATTTTATAGTAAATCGTTTTTAAGCTAAATATAAGATATATTCATAATTTATATATATAATTTTTTGTATTATTGCAAATATTATTATTAATTTTTTTTTTTTAAAACCGGGTTGACCCAGCGGTCAAACCAATTGAACCGATAACCCGGTGATTCAACCGGGTCGATTAGAGACCCGGTTTTCAAAACATTGATTTTTTTCAACATAAATTTGAAGAATCATATCGGCCAATCTGTTTTATTTTTTCATTTTATTTTATCTCACACGTGTTTGATGGTTGTCATAGTTTATTAAACCTGTGGAAAGAGTTAGGTGCGACAACCCACACTCGGGTTGTAAATACATGAAAGGTATAAAAAAAATTGTCCGTTTTTTTTTCTTCTCTTTTTAAATTGATCATATTCAACCGCTTAACTCCGCAATTTCACTTAAATGTTGACACATCTACAATCAAGTACTACCTCCGTCCCAAAATTATTGTCCACTTTTGACTTTTTAAGTCTTTCTTTCTCAACTTTGACCTTAAATATTTTTGTTTGTGCTATTTAATATTTGATGCATAATATATGAATGGATTGAGTTTTAGATGTATTTTTCATTGATATAAATTTTATCAAGTATTATGTAACATAAACAAAATTATTTAAGGTCAAAGTTGACAAAGAAAGACTCAGAAAGTCAAAACTGGACAATAATTTTAGGACGGAGGTAGTACAATGGTAAATTAGACATAATAATTGGTTGGCCCACATAATTTAATACTATGATTTAAAGTTCATTTGGAGACTATAATTTTTTATGGATAACTGGGGGACTCATCCCCACTGTGTCTTTCTTTTCATCCCATCCAAATAATGAGATTAAATTGCCTATATACACTTAAGGGGTATTTTTGTACTTATAAAAAACTTACTTTCTTTATTAACCCTCTCATTTTAACACACAAGCACAAGTGTGTGTTTTCAGATCTGTCTTTTTTTTCTCTCTCTCTACACCAATCCACAACTAATCGTTCGAACCAACACAAACTAACCAATCCGATCGAATCTTCAATTCGATTGTCCTTAATTTTGAATCGATATCTCCTTCTTCAATGATAAACATCAGGTTCGTAATGTTTTTATTTACTTAATTTGATGTGAATAAGCTTATTATTTATCATCATTTGAATTTATGTGCTTATAATTCAGCTTATTTGAACGAATTATCTGAATTAATTGTTGCTAGTGATAAGCTAACTTATTAGATGATTTATATAAATAAGTTATGAATCGTCATCATCTGATTTTATTTTGTTGAATTATAAGCTAGCTATTAGCTTATTTTGATGATTAGTAAGCTACTTATGAATTAGATGAGAGCATTGTGAATAAGTTGTATTATTAGGAGTTTTATGATCTGAATTAATTTATTAATTACAATTGATTGAATTAAGTTATTGATAGAAAGTTGAATAAGCTGGTTTAAACTTACTAAGTTAGCAAAAAGCAGTTTAGATCTGATATAAATATATTAAATGGTGAATTTAGCTTGTGTTAATAAGTTAGATAATTGAGGTTATTTTGTTTGATATATCATATGTGATATCATATCTGATATTTCATTTTGTTAGATTTATCATATGTGATATCACATAGACTGCTTTATTAGATATATCATATATGATATTTGCATGTTGTCATGAAACAACTTATTTTGTTTTTCTCATTTTATATTTTCAGAAACTGTTGTTTATTTTTGGTTTGTGTATTTGGGGGCAAATAAGAAGTTGTTGTTCAAGAAAAAAAAGATATGGTTCAAGACGAAGAAGACTTAGTTTAAAAAGAAGAAGACTTGTTTCAAGGATAAGAAGACTTTGTTGATTCCATGATAGATCCATCTAACTCTTTCATTTTTTTCACATGTGATATGCTAGGAAATCATATATGATGTTATATTAATTTTATTTTCATTACAATTATCATATATGATATTTGAAAGGAAATCATATATGATTTTACATTGTTTTTTTTTTCATTACAATTATTTATGTGATATTTGAAAAGTAATCTGTCTAAGTTGAAATTAATATGGAACAACTGTTAGAAATTCTCTTTTACTTGATTTGGTTGATTTTGGTATCTACATGAATGTGAATCAATTATATAATCAATGTGATATTTGTATTTTTACCAGTTAGAAGCAAACAACATAATGTGTTTTTTTCCAAAGATCATATATGATTTAACACGATCATCACTAATTTATCAAACCATCATACTTGATGTTTAAAAAATAATAACATGTTTTCTATTCTAATGCATTTATTTACAAGTGATTATGAATGTGTGCAATAAAACTTAAACAAAATAACATAATATCGAAAAATCACATTCAATAAATGTTTCGCCATTTTATATAGTAAGAAACATCCATGACATAATACCAAGAAAGTTAAACCATATTAGCAAGACATTGTATCAGTTACCAATGGTTTACAAAATCGTCCGTAGACGTCAAAACTCCATACGGAGATTACAAGATTAAAACAAAGTATACATTTTGAACGTGAAAAAACAACTCCATGAAGCTTCTTCATAGAGTTCTCGAGCCTTTGGATGCATTTAAATGATCAAGATGCCTTGAAAATAGTCTTCTCTACACAAATAAGAAGATTTGATTCAATTTTCAAAAACATAATCATATATGATATATTATAATGGTCAAAAAATAGTTACTTTCAAACAAATTATCATATATGATATCAAACCACATAACTAACTTATTAATTACTCAATAGGAGAATACCAAACGTGCTTATTTTATAGTTTCAGCATATTATCATATATGATATAATATAGTGTTAAAAAAGTTTGCTTACAAAGCAGATTATCATATTGATATTATACACAAAACAAATTTGTAGAACTCACAAAGGAGAACAACAAACAGCTTGTCTTTATATTCAAACACATTACAAATATGATATTAGTAGTAAATGCCTTAAAACCAACCTTATATCATATAAGATCAGCACATAATTTTTTTTATACAATGTTTTTCGTCAACTATCATAAATTATTTTTCACTAACAGGTCATACTATATCTGTTCAGCGTAGATTAAGCCATAAAACCTGATAATTCATAAAAAGAAGCTAATAAGTTAGCTTATAATTCATCATAATAAATTTAGATGATTATAATTCATATGCTTATTCACATCAATCACCTAATAAGTTAGTTTATCAATCAACACGATTAAATCACATAATTCCAAATAAGCTATCAAAGATAAGATGAATTATACGCCTATTCACATCAAATAAGCTAAAATAAGATAGTATAAAAACAGCTCGGATGAAACTTTTTACCTAAGTTAAATGACCCGAGAAGGAGAATAATCATTTACGAAGGAGAATGATACGATTGATTAGATGTTCGATGATGATCGATTGATTAGATGTCGTGATGATAGATAAGATAGATATGTTTGTGTTGTTTTTTCATGTGAGTTAGGTGAGAGATAGATAGTAGAAAGAATATATCTCAAAAATACGAAGTTAAGTGATTGTGGAGGTTTGTTTGTTGATGGACTTAAATGTCTAACACTAGAACCCCTGCCCGTGCGCTTTATTATTTATAATTTATTTTTTTAAAAAAAAAACCCTCTTTAATCTGCCACCCTTCCTTTTTTATATGGATGGTTTGGGATTTACCCCCAGTATCCATAAAACGAAGGTTTCTTATATAACCATCCCTCTTAAACATATCTCAACCATACTCAAATATCTTTTTGTCTTATTACCAATCCAAGTAATCAACCTTGGGTTGATAAACTTTACAGCTAAAAAAAGGACACACACAAGACAAAACAAACACATAGTAAACACACAAAACTGTTCTTCCACTTTTTGTTTCAAACACGTTAAACCCATCAGTGAATCCTCTTTGGTTAGGTTAAAAGTGGCTAAAACGAAGCGTTTTATTATCTAACTTTGTAGATATGTGGTTTTTTTTGTTAGGTTAACAATGGATGCACGTCTAAAAGTAAGTATTTGTTAGAAAATGTTCATATCATATTAAATAATTATATAGCTAGAGATACGTAAGCATATGATGTCACACACAAATACATCGAGGTATCACCAATTATAATGTACTTAATATATTTATAGTAGATATGTTATTTATATCGTTTAAATAACCTTTGATCGGTTAACGGTCGTTAATTAATCCGTTAGACGCATTAACTAAAGGCCACTATTTATCGTATAATGGACCCGATAAATGGAATAGTATAAACTCAACAATGGATAACCCATTGGGACTTAATAGGGGCCGACCACACATAGAGAAAAGAAGAGGAGACCAAACCTGTTTGATAAGTTAACAAGTTATATTTAAAGATTTGATTTTATAGTAATCTCTTAACTCTTGCAAATAAATAGAACACAATTACCTCCTTTTTCTTCTTCTCTGGGTAGTGGTATTCAACACGAGGACTTGGGGTTCTTGGTTGATTTTGATCAAGGAAACAAGATGGTTGTGAGAAGCTTGATTCATGTTAAATAGGAACTGACATTCGGGTGATATACGATGACGTGTAGTGTGGATACATATAGAGGCTTTGTACTTTGGAAGCTTATGGGTTTCGTGAGTTTCATTAGGGAAACAATAGATCCGGCTCTTTGCTCCATTAATTCACTAGATCACGCAACAAGAGGTAATAACGCATGTTATTCAATTAATCATTACACATCATATGGATCCACTTTGGTGACCTTATTTACATTGTCATTATATGGTTAATAATGTATTTATATATAAAAAAACCCAACAGTGGCATCACGAGCCACCATATGATGTTTTTGGTTATTGGTGTATACGTAAAAGTGGTCAAAACACGTTTTTCTCACTCTTTAAAGGTAACGATTTTGGACAACCCTAAAAGGTATCTTTTACAGAAAATTTCGACCCTTAATAGGTCTTAAAATCAATGTGTGTAAACCCTAGGCCACGGGTTTTGCGTATACATGACGAGGGATTTTTACTTGCTTAAAATCTTTCGTTTTTTGGCTTATCTTTAATTTTCTTGTTAATTTATTAAGATCCATGGCGAATACATGCATGTTTAGCCATGGATGAATAAGCCAACACCTTGTTTCAATCATATTCATGTTGTATTGATATGTGGGATGTGCAAAACCGATGAAAAACTAAGCCTATACCTGCTTAATTTGTTTGTTTACTTTGTTGTAGTCGTTTTTGGGGTTTTTGCCATTGTTTTGGCTCTTTTTAGCACCTTTATATTACTTGTAGCCATTGTTTGGGCACTTTACAGTAGTTAGATAGGTCTTATGTTAGTATTTTATTACTACACAAATGTAACCGTTGCTCAAAGTAAAATGGCGACAAGTTAAAGGTGGAAGTGTCAAAATAGGCTTGTTGGACCTTGTTGCACTAAAAACTTAATTTTCGACGTTATTTTTGGTATTAGCCTTTGAATTTTTTTCGCAGGTTCCCAACTAATAGTACTACAACTTTGTAGTTTGTTTCTCGGATCAGGGAAGACTCTTTGCTGGACTTTTGGGCCCCTCAACAGGACACAAATATGAAATCAACATGCTAATTTTTTAGGCTTATCAGGTTCTACATGCTTTGGAATAGGTCTAAAAGAAAGTGGGAGACCTAATTGTTTTGTTGTGGCTTGTCCCTTAGTTGACCTATTGGGTTTACATGTTGGCTTAGGAACCCGAGCATAGGATTTCATCGGTTGAGGTTTTGCATGTCGGATTGTGATCTTGTTTCATTTCTTTGCTTTGTATATTTTGTTGTCACGTATATAGATTCCAAATGGTTTTTTAAACTAAAATGAAACCTAGTTTGTTTTCAAAATAAATCCTATGATTTATTGAAACAAGTTTAAATATAATTTGAAACTTAAAATTAGAGTATTGCACCTTTTGTTCAAGGGTTTGGTTTACACTGTAATTTGCTCCTATGACAAAAGTGCAATTACATTGTTTTATAAAAAGCTTAACATTGTTAAATGTATAGCGTATTATTTACGTGTGTCCTTATTTATATATATCAACTTAGGTTGCATTGAGAATAAATGGGACATATGAACACATAAATAAATTAAAAAAATGTTTAGACTTAAGTTAAGAAAACTGTTTTTTAACTTGTGCTACGAAGATTGAATGCGTGCTTCTTTGTACACCATTTTGATTTACAAGTTTTACTCAAAACTTATATATACCCTATAAAATTTAGGTCATGTCGTCCAATGTTGAGATCACTTACAATTGCCTTTTGCCGATGGTGATATCATAGGTGAATTACAACCCAAGGTGATTATTATCTATGCGTGAGACCTAGACTTATTTTCACATATTTCACATTGGATGACTTAATCGAGTTTGGCAGTAAGACCCTTAATCTGAGGCAAATATGGGACTAAACATGTCAACTTGACACTACTGCCTTGGTCACTAGTGCCTTAAGTCCCATAAGGATCTAAGAGGTGTAATTATATTGCAATTACGGTACGAAACTTACCTATTAAATTCACCATTGCTAGTAGATCAACTGATGTGATGGTGGAATGATAATAAGGATCTTAAAAATTAATTGTTTATATTATAAACTTGTGTAGTTAATTTTAATAGGATTGATTATCGAATACTAAAATTAAACTTTGTATATTCTATTAATAGTTATAATGCAACATAAATCGTAACCAAGGGTTCGGTCTTTTATTAGAAAAAACCAAGTCTTCTTTCCTTGAAAGGAAAAGACTCACTCCTATCTATTTTACCTTGCTCGACAAAGCTATGATAGGATCACTTGAATTTTCCCAATTCTATTCAAACTCATAGCACACATACTTTGAAATCACGACTTGTATAAGCTGTATGATTACGCAAGGATGCACATCCTATTCTTTCAACTCTTTTCATAACCCAAATTCAGGTTTTGAAGTTCTTTGAAATATATAATAATACTTTTGGATAACTAGAGAACATGTTTTAATAGCTACCAAAATAATAACATCTTGCCTTCTCAATACGATGAATGAGCTTTAAATGTTTATAAAGGAAAATCTCAATAAACCATAATAGAGTAAATGAAATTACTAGATGTTCTCTGGGTAGTTTCCCTCAACTCGATAAATTCCAAAGGTGCTACACCCCTTATGGCTGAGTAGACCGATTAAGGAGGAAATGCATGCCAATTTTCAAGTTAATGAAAAGCATGAATGGCTAGTCCCTCACCTACATAGTAGAACTTCATACACTCCATTCAATACCTAAGTACATTACTACTAGTAGGCATTCAAAGTGATTAGGAATGTAAATAAATCGCTATTTATTATTCACTAGTGATGTAACAATTACAATGTTGTCAAATTCAGTGAGGGCTATGCGTTTTACTATTGATAAAGACATTCATTTAATGTTATCTAAATTAGTGGGAACTACAAGATCTATTACCTTGTTAGTAACCCCATATTATTTCTTTCTTGCCTCGAGATAATACATTACTTTCCATATATGAACAACCATATGTTTTAATGATCATTACATCGTATTCAAACAGATAATATGTCGCTTTTCTGATGTTGCTTCCTGAAGTGTTATCTATAAAATAGTCATGCATGTTTCCTTATTAAACTATATGGTTCTATATCTACTTGTAATATATGTGACACTATCATATTCTTCATACAAACAAGTACGTCATGGTGTTTGTCTACATACATGATGTTGTATTATGCACAAGTTGGAGAAATCTTAATTATGTGCGAGGAACAACACATAACAATATGATTAATGATTTTCTTGACCGAAAGGTAAAAAACTAATATTCTACTAGTACTTATACACATTAAATGTATGTTTCCCTTGCCCTATCTAGAACAAATGGCAAGATATAATGAAAAGCTACTTCAACACATTCACTAAATACTTTAGTCAATTTGATTACGTTTTCTTATAAAGTCATAATATCAAGTATGTAGTTAACTTGAAATCACTATTGAAGCCTAGATTCGGCGTTCATAATTACTTTAGTTTAATATGTTTTGTCTTTTTATATTGACACAAACATAGAGTCCTTGAATTATTCAAACACTCATAACATAAAGTAAGTCGTTATCTCGTCATGTCTTCTTGTTAAGACATGTACATAAAGTCCTTGGATTAAACGAGTCATCTCTTCGAGAATGAACATTTTTTTTTGTAAATGGTTTCTCCGGTAAATTTTATTACGCCAAAAAACATTTAAGTACAAAGGATGAGGGTCAGTCTCACATCTTCGCCTGTTACATAGGCAAAACTACTTTCTTAAAAGAAGGTACACAAAATAACTAGACAAAAGAAACAAGAAACTATTGCTTCTTTCGACCTCGAACTCGGATATCCAGCTTATCGCATATAGTTTGAATCTCCTCAGAGAGATCCTGGCCTTCATACATATCATCATCATATGGGTCTTCATCTTAGTCACCATTACCATAAGAATCCCTCCATTGTTCCAACAAACTTTGAGTGCCAAATCTAGTCCTTTCTGAAGCCAAAGAACAAGCCATGTCATTATCATCTCATGCAACCTCATCTTCACTATCATGATCATCCAGATATTCTACCTTTTTCAGAGGATTATCAGCTTCATCCACACGAATAGCTTGCCCATCAATAATTAAGTTTTCAAACTTCCCAAATTTATCCTTAATAGGAGTAGTACTAGTACTACTATTTTCGAGATTCCAGAACGAGGATCTACTTGAATTAGCTCCGTTCTTATCTAAATTTGACGTCCCCTCATTGGTACCCATCTCCACATCATTATCAACCGAAATAGGAACTTCAAAGGATTTGAATTACTAAAATTATTAGTTGAGTCCACACCTTTCTTCTTATTACCGCTAGAGTTAGCAGTATTCTTTTTAGAAACAGGTCTATATTCTTGGTTTAATTTAAATGTCATTTTCAGACCAACCGAAATACCTTTAGGAGCTTGACTAGACTTCTTCTTCTTTGTCTCACTAGCTCTCGCACCCAAGCCTGGATTCTTGGGACACTCCACCTGAGTATGACTAAAAATCTTACAACACACACATCTAGGGGGTTTCCATTCGTATTCAACACGCACATTACATGTATAAAACCCCTCCTTATTAATTTTAGGCATAGCTACCACAATGGTGTCTTTCAACTCCACATCAGCTCGAAGCTCAATCATTACTCTTGCATAGCTTGACCTTCCCCAAGATTGCAAGCACATATCAGTAGTATAGGAGTCAAGCATTATAGGAGTACCAAGTTTAGTAGCAATGGCACTCAATCCATCCTCGCTAAACGCCATAATGGGGAACCATGAAGTTTCACCCAAACAGGAACATTCCCAACATCTTCTTTTAATAAATTCACATCCGGGTTCCACTTTGTGAGAATAATTGGATGACTGCGAATAAACCATGGACCATTTTCAAGCATTGCATTCAAGCCATCCATGGAGCTAAACTAGAAAGAGAATAGCCCGGTAGATGAGCTAAACATTGATCTAACCAAACCAAATTTACCCCACGTGTTCCTAACATAATTATCAACAACAGGGTAGGCCACTCGCTTTCCTAAAAAAACCATATGCAGAGTTTGCAAACCTATCACTAACAGCTCTAATAGACTCCACCTACTTGATTTACCAATAACATTAGCATATGAGGACTTACCAGGAATATTTCTAGTCGGCGTAGTTCCTTGAGTAGGTAATGGTGGGTATGATTCCCCACCAGATTTCACCGCATTAGTTTGCTCCACCAAAGGACTATGCACCTCCATCGCCACATGTTCATCAACATACGGTAATACTACCTCCTTAAGCAGATTAGCATTATTACGAGTACCATCAGTTTGCTCTACCAGATTCTATCCAAACGAGACATTATTGTTACCTAGCTTCTTCTTTCCACACCCTCCTCCCAAATCCAAAAAACCAGCTTTCATTATGAATTCATACAAACCATAGAACACGAAGAAACAATTAAACGCCTTATCATCACTTGCGCATCAACCCTAATAATAGGATTTTAGAATCAGATGTACGACCTAGCAAAAATATGTATCGAAACCCTAACAGTGAAGAGGATCGAACCCCAAGATAGGATCGAAACCCTAACAATGGAAGAGGATCGATTGATAAAAGGATGAGAAAGAATATGCGATTAAAACCAAATACAAAAATCAACGACACCCTAAAAAAACTAAAACAAAACCCTAACAATCAGATAATGACTCAAGATCCTATTAAAAAAAGACGTTAATGCAAAACTAATCATAGATTAGAATGCAAAAACCCAATCATTAACAAGATTAGTAGTTAGAATTAAAAGTAGGGACGATTTGCATAAAAGTTAGGGTTGTTAGGGATTTCACCAATTTTTGTCAGAGAGGGGTCGGTCTTATTCTCGAGAATGAACATGTACATAAAGTCCTTAGAACTGTTACAAGATTTATACGTTATAACATGTAGTTGGTTTGACAATACTATGTATACAATTTGGTTTGACCCAATTGGCAAGTATGTGACCCAAAGAGTATTAAGTTGTCTAAGGAATTGTGGTATAGTCCCACAATCTCAATTCTCATAGAATACCACATGTTTATGGTATGTCTAATGTGTTAAAATCAAACTAAATTAATACTATTTGATCTTTGATAACTTTAACTACTCTACCTCCAAAACCTATCGAGGTTAGGAAAATTTAGTATGTCGTGGATATACCCAATATGAATCCAACCTAGAAGGTAATAAGACACCATCAAGTTATGAAATGGGATGAATCCTATTTAGTTTTGATTAAAATTCTAAATTTGTTAATATCTTATGAAGCCTGTTAATTAACAAACTAGAGCTGATAGTTGTCAATGTATTTTGTATGTCCCAAACGAGAACAATTCATTGTTGCTCAAAGTGTTGAGTATTTGGAGAAATTGTCTTTTCTTACAAAAGCAAGTGGAAGCATTTGTAAATCTTGAAGTGATTCAAGAACAAAATACACAACCTTCTGAACACACTATCGAATGTCACAATGAGGCTGAACATGTAAATGTGGAAGCTCAAATTGATGTAACTCACATTCATAGATCCGCACGGATACCTCAAGCAAATGTGTGATATGTTTTATATCAGTGCTGATGAATGTAAGTTAGAGGATTGTTATGAACCTACTAACTATAGAGATATATCATTGGATCTATGATCCAATGAATGGCTCTACATTATGAATGAAAAGATGCGATCCATAAAAGATAATCATAAAGTCCTTGATTGATCTTGTGGAAATCGTAGAGGGGGGGGGGGGGGGGGAATACGTTTCCATTAAAAATCTTAAAATGTTTC
>BQNB010107760.1:0-23099 GCA_026074375.1 Tanacetum coccineum | reverse complement strand
CTAGTATTAGGGTTACAAAACCTTGAAGCTATAACGATATCAAAACAAAAGATTTCTAGATTGCAAACTCTATGCCCTAGGACCTCTTTTTATACACTAAGGAGTCCTAGTTGATTTACAATATATTTCTAAAACTTAGAATATTCACTATGATCTATTCTATAAATAACTCATACTTATCACGTAAGTAATCTTGATCTCCAATCAATCTTTATCCATTCTCTTTTGACAGTAGAAACTCTTTCAGCAATCTTAATCTTTGAGCAATTGTAACTTTTGTACTAGCAACATTAACTTAGCACCAACAGTAGTAACTTATACACCAGTAATATTAACTGTGTACAAGCAGTAGTAACTACTTAGAATATTTTCTTCAATCTTCACCAGCAGTACTAATATACACTAGCAGTACTAAGTTACACTAGCAGTAGTAACTATGAACTAGCAGTACTAACTACTAGCATATTTTTTATTAGAGTTAATGAACAACACTAACTTAGCTTAGCAGCAGTAACACAAACCTTAGCAGTAGTAACTTCAAGATCATCATGAAGTCTTTTAATCCCAACAATAGTCTAGGCCAAACCACCTAGTTCTCTATAACCTTGGCTCTGATTACCATTTTTGTCACACCCCATCAGCGGCGAAAACACGGGAATGCAACATAATGATCAATCATAACGCAAGATACAAAATAAAGAAAACTAAAATGCATTAATAAAAAGTGTCATGATGACCATCAACCTCAATACCACCTTGAGTGATGTCCCATCCAAGAACACAACACATAGTCGCCAATTATTACAACCAAAAGCCTACACAGGGGTCCATACCATCTTAACTCCAATCCACAAGAAAATAAATCCATAACACACATCAAAAGCAAGACTTCTCAAACAAGACTCCTACGAGATTCTCTAAAAGTCAGCTACATGCATCACAACCTTATCGATCACTAACTTCACCTGAAAATGATACTCGAAAACGTCAACAATAATGTTGGTGAGCTCGTAGGTTTGACCTTAAACCCAGTTGTTGTGCCAATCATTTAAACAGTTGGACAATTTGTGCTATATGACAGTGAATATATGCAATCAATCACGAACCCATAACTTAGCATCCCTGCTAATCATGTACCAAGACCTAGCATCCCCGCTAGTCATATCATAGCGTGTCCCACCGCTCTTAGGGTCGCAACCCCGAATGACATACCGCACCTAAAACAAAACCACATTCCGCACAGTTCAGAAAACAGTTCAAAACACATTTGAGTATCATTTTCCCCCAACTAAAAAGATTTAAAAAGTGGGGCTACGAGAACTCACCTGAACTGTCTCCAATAGCAAACTCACTATCACACAAGCAAATGCAACGACGTCCACACACGACCTAGTCCAGTTAATGTCCCATTTTAATCATTCATTTCCAAAACACTTTTCCAGGTATGATGCATAGGGTTAGACGCATGTTGTACGGTTATCTTAAACGTTTTTAGTGGTGTGATGGTTGACGACTTAACTCCAAATGATATCATATCCCAACTCATATCTCGGTTTAATATGCTTATACTATTTAAGTAAAATAGGTAACTAATATAAGATAATTCTTATAATAAATACTCATACATGTATATATTCCGATAAGTCCATTCGGTACACTTAGTTATCAAAAATATGCATTTATATTTATACGAAATGAAACGTTTATTTATGTTAAATATTTTAGGGAAGTTTCAAGAAAAATATATTTTTCTTCTTTTAGTCGACTTATTAAAATAATAATATATTATTATTTTATTATAAATCAAAAAATCATGTTTTAAGTAAAAATTCTAAGTATAGACTTTTTATGAAATTTTGACATGACCCGTACGTTTGTACAACGTTTTTCAAGGTTTTAAACCTTAAATTCAAACAATTCCTAACATTTTTGACACTTTCCGACCAAATTCCAAAAATCACATTTCACGACGTTTACCAAGTTACATTCTCAAAACGACTTCCAATATAACTTCACAAGTATTTTTTACTTTCTAAAAGTTCGTCAAAACTCTCAAAATGACTAGGTAACTCTTATTGGCCTATTGGGCTTTAAGGCCCAATAAGGATTCATTACGGTTTTACATATCCAAAATACACTTTTAGCCCAATATCAAAATCCGATAATAGGTATAAGTTTAAAAGAATAGCTTAACCAAAATAATCCGGACCTTATAAGCCATACGGCTTATTGTGCTTATTGGGTCGCGAGACCTTAAGCTCCCAAAATATAATACGCATTTAAAATAAGACTAATTAGCTTCGACATATATTCGCTATCTCCGTTAGCTACTAAAATATCACAAATACGACATACTAGGAGTAAATCACCAAAAACACTTCCTCAAAGAATTCTTAAAATTTCGTGAGCTTATAAGCCCAAAATAAGCCCATTCGAGCCAAAAAAAAATAAGCCAAAATAAGCCAACAAACAAAATAAGCTACATAGCAAGCAAATGTTTTTTAACCATCACGACCACGATATCAAAACTACAAAACCCCTTTGTCCCTTTTGATTCCAGCAAACAAAAACACGCTTTTTTTCCAGTTTCGTTTCGCTTTCAAGTGTAGTTTCGCATTTTTACAACGATCAACTTTGTACAAACTAAACATCTATTGCATCATTTACTATCAAAAGGACAAGTTAAATTTAAATTTGAAAGACTTACAAGAATGGTCTTCAAAATAAATTTCGATGCCAACCGGACAACCTAAACGTTGTTTTAATAAATATCCGAACACTAGAATCACTCCGAAATTACTCCATTCCACCATGTTTTTTATCAAAGATTGAAAAAGTATGTGTTTGTGTGTGTGCTTTGGTCGGACGTAACCAAGAGAGAAAGAGAAGAGATATTTTTTTGTGATTTACCAACTATGTGATTTCAAATGTGAAAAGGAATATTTGTATGTACCCACCATGGACACGAATGCTAAAATCATGCCTCCTTGTCTCCCTTTGTACTAGAACCCGCGACATATGGATCCTAGGAGGTCTCGGGTCTTTCTTTTCGTGTCGGGATCACTTAAACTCATAAAACTTGATCGTAAAATATTTCTCAAAGTTACTTAGCATTTTTATTCATCTTAAAATACTTTTCCAATAAATTAGAGTATTTACTTGACATATTTTCACGCTTTATTCCCCAAAAACTCATTTGCACATTTACGGATGTGTCGGGACTCGTTTTTCGGCATTTCTCACAAATTCACAGGTCAACCACCCGAAACATAAATAACATAATAATACCCTTTAAAAAGGATTATTATACACCATATAACCATAAAACATCTCAAATCTCATAAGTAGGGGAGATATGAAATTGCCTCTAAAAAGAAGGAATTTCATATATCACCCTACTTTTATAATTAATTTCATATATACTCAAAGTGCAAGTATTGAATGCATAATGTACAATGTTTTTAATGCATATTTGGGTATTTTTAAAATTTCCAACTAAAAGTAGGGGAGATATGAAATTGCCCCTAAAAAAAAGGAATTTCATATATCACCCTACTTTTATAATTAATTTCATATATACCCAAAGTGCAAGTATTGAATGCATAATGTACAATGTTTTTAATGCATATTTGAGTATTTTTGAAATTTCCAACTAAAAGTAAGGGATATATGAAATTGCCCCTATAAAAAATTGATGTTTGCCTTGCTTTCTTAATGCGTAGTTCGGTGCTGTTGGACTAATTGATGGCATCTGCAAAAGCAAATGACAGGAAAACAAGAAAAGTGTGCAATGCGAGCCCATGAGAGACATATTGTTAAAGCAAAATTACATCATCTAAATTTGGAAATCACTTCCTGATATGTATATGGCTTTGTAGCATCAATTACACAAGTACATTACTTGGCTCATATTTTTTTAATTTGTCACTTTTGTACTTGTAAATGCAAAATCTAATGAGTTCTTTTAACAAACTGTAGTTTTTTGCTTTTTTTTTTAAAACTTGGAAGACAACTTTGGATCTTACAATTTTGTTGAGTGTGTTGGCAAACTCATTTGGGTTGGGTGACGTGTAAAGTTTTTTGAACTTCATAGATAGTTAAATTTAGTAGGTTGTAAACACTGTATAGTTAGCCAATTTTTATTAATAGAGTTGGGAAAACATTTGCTGTGTTTTTTAACTTCTGTACATGCGGAATTGAAGGATAAATAAACAACAAATACAAAAACTGCACCAAAGCAGCCCGTCGCAACGCACAGGTATGCCCACTCGTTAAAGACACGTTTATGAAAATGTCATCGGTTCACTTTTAACATATTACATCGAAACATGTTACTTTTCAAAATATATTGACTTTTAATTGAAGGTACATTTTATCTTAGCATGATTTTCAAGACTTAACCGTAACTAAAAATAAAGGGAGGTGATTTGCACACTCTACTTTTTAATTGATACACTCTAAAATATGTGCCTTGACATTTATACCCCTACACCACTTTCTCCTTTTCACCCATTACTTCTATTAACATAATGGTATAAATGTTAAAGACATATATTTTAAAGTGTGTCAATCAAAAAGTGGAGTGTGCAAATCACCTCCCAAAAATAAATAGTGCGAGTAACATTCAGTTTGTTTTCTAATCGTCATAAGCTCTTTAGATTTACCTTAGCATACTTGAGAACACACACAAAATTTAACAACTAAAAGGTAAACTTTCGGATAATATTGTAGATGATAGTAATCTAACAAAACATAATACTAATTTACACCATTAATTGCTATTAACACGTAACAATTTATATCACATCTAGTTAAACTTTAATAAAAGTCCATAAAAGCTTACTACTCAGTACTCTATTATTATTTTGGGTTTTTCTAACATGTACCTTCAAGCACATGTTAAGTCATGTTTATTAAACACGAAATTTCCTTTTATATCAGATTATGCATTTTATTCTCAGTAAATATAGTTATAAGTTACCATATATATATATATATATATATATATATATATATATATATATATATATATATATATATATGTAAATTTGAATTAAACAAACGCCGACTTTACTTCTATATAACCTCAAACATGTGCCCAGGGGCGGCTCAACCTTCTCGAAGGCCTAAAGCGAAGCTTTAAGACGAGGTCTTTTTATCAAAGTTATTTGCCAAAAAATTGTTTACATAAATTTTACTTTTTCGTGTTTATGTGAAATCTTTGATTAGTTTCTCTAAATCAATATAATATAATATTTCATTTTTACTTGATAGCCAATATATAATATTTTGATGACACTTTCGATCGTTGATAACTTTTAAATAGTTTTAGTTTTATAATACTTCTTTCTATTGAGGTAACTGTTACCGAAATTGTTAACATTATTCTATACATCATATAAGTATTACGAAAAAAGTTTATAATTATAATCTGATTAAGTGTATCAATCGATGAAGCATTTCTCACATGTATAATTTCTTTAAAAACTCTTAGTTTCAAAAATAAATCTATACCCGTTATACCCAAAGAATTGTTATAATATGGCTTAAAGAACTTTTAAGATCAAACAACTACCTTTTTAGGTTGTTATTATCTTGGGATGTTAATTTTTCAATGCTAAATAGTAAACTAAATATACCTTCATACAATATAAATTGGTCATATTTAATTTCTATTGATGAAATAGCTTGATTTACAATGTATAAGAAGTTAAAAAAATTCGTGTGGTTTTTCTAAAAGTCTCTTCGCCGGTTTTTATAGTTTCATTGTCAACATATTTCTACAAATAGCTCGTTTTCCTTTCAAATTTTTGTTCCACATTCGTTGTTCTTTAGCAATTTATTTAGCGGAACTAAAGCATCCTTAAAAGCAACCTCTAATTGAAGAATGATACATGAGTAGATAAGATTAAAACTACGAAATCAAAACTATGTTTGTTAACACTATGAATTAATTTACCTTTGTGGATTTCATGCAAATATGGGTCATTTATAAACTTGATATATTTAGTCTTATATTTCTACAACTCGTAGGCTTAAAAAATGAAAATTAGAAACATAAAAGACCAAAACTTTGATATTTAAATTATCGGCAAATTGAGGCTTTGGAATGATTCAGTTCTTTATAGTTAGCGGCAAAAAACATGGACTCCGTTATATATACATACATTACATACCATACACATAATATATAAAGATATATATATCATTTTATTATAATATATATATATATATATATAGTATATATATTTATATATTTATTTATATATTTTTTTATATATATATTTATTTTTTTATTGATATACAAGGTTCTTACGAAATTCGGGGCTCCTTAATAAATTAGGGGCCTAAAGCCCCCCCCCCACCCCCTAGCTTTACTTTCCCTTACCCTTGAGCCACCATACATGTGCCCTCGGACACTTTTTAGAAAATTCCCAATTATTTTTTATTTTCGCAGTTGTAAACAATTTACGGGTAAGTTGTTTCACTGACTATTATCACATTCTCGGAATTATTATTAACATACCTCGAAGGATGCAATTCGTTACCCCAAAAGGTGCTTTCACTTACCCCGAATGCTATTATCACTTACCATCACGCATGGTGCATTCCATTACCCTGAAAGGTGCTAATACACGTTAGACATTTATGACTATTAAAGTTTACTCTTTAAACAGCCTTACAAGTAGGTTAAACTCATTTAACTTAGCTATTATCTATATAGAATTTCATGACTACAACTAAACAAATTTTACCTTGATACATTTATCATATAATCAATTACCCCAGGGGTTTTCTATTCATACTACACCTGGGGTCTCATTTCTCTTTCATAACTCAACATCTATACTACTTTTTGTGGGCTTATTTGGTTTTCGGATTATGTTTCATAAACTCACTTTTTATGGCTTATTTTGAATATACAAGCTTATTGTGACATGTTAAGCTTATATAAGCAACAAAAATTCAAAATAAGCCAAATAAGTGAACTTATTAAACATAATGCGAAAAACCAAAAATCCATAAGCCCACTATAGAAAGTTCACAATTTAGTACTTCGAATACCACGTTAAAGTGTCCACATCTCATAATGCATTCCAGATATTTATAAACTCATACAAAGCTTACGCTCTATCATTCATTCACATTATTGCTTAACATCTTGTATATGCACATTCTATTAACTACTGTCAACACATGAATCAGTTGCCTTCTGCCAACTTATTTACCGTTGGGATATGTACATATATCAAATAATATATGTCGGGTAAATACGTGAACTATGAGGGCACATTGCGTGTACACATAGGGTTCTTTTATTATATTAATTTTATTAATATACTTCACGAAAATTACGTATGGTGTTTAATTTATATCGTTAGTCCTGTTAAACAAATGTGAGGGATTTGTTAGATGCGAAAAACTACACGTAGGGTAGTTGGTGGTGATCCGGATTCGAAAAACAAGAAAAGAAGGAGGGGTCTGAATGTCGTTTCTAGCAAACAAGAGGAGTGTCCTTGTGTGTATTACTTAGAGTACATAGTCTTTGGTTATTATATATATATATATATATATATATATATATATATATATATATATATATATATATATATATATATAGGCTCCGGTTCCGTTGAGAATGTTTTTATTTTGAGAAGATTGAGAAATCTACGTTTGAGCAAATTGATTCATATTTTTTGATTTGATTCACAAGTAAACATCATTTAATAGTGAATCAAAGCTATAAATCACAAATTTGATTCACAAATCATTGCTAAAATCGAGTTATGGTAATGATTCTTTAAATTTGTATAGATGATTCAGTATTTTACTTATTGATGTGCCAATACTACTCCTTCTTAATATATTTTAATATAATAAAAATATAAAATATATATTGTATAGATTAGTCTAATGCAGAATCAATAAAACGAGAAGAAGTAGTATAGAGTGTTCCAGGGTCGTTTATCCCCAACGAGGCTGGACTGGAGAATCGATACAGTTCAAAGATTGGAGTTGAAGGAGAGAATGATTTGGGGAGTGTGGAAAGTTTTTAAATTAAAACAATATCAAACTACAAAAGTTAAGTAAATCCTAAAAAAATTATGGAAATTAAGCTAGAAAACGGAGTAGACGGGCCTATCCGAACAAAGGTGGGAAAACTAAAATCTTTTATATTTAAAATTAACCCTACGAAAAAAATTTTTGGTTCTATAACTACTCTATAAGACAAATATAGAGAATGAAAAGCTTGACTGAAAAGGAGCTAAGTTCGTTTGACCCAAAAACGAGTCAAGACAAATCCGCTACAGGACCCGTCTATAAAATTCAAAAAGTTACAAAATGACCTACGAAATTTTTATATTTTTCCTACAAACTAGAGATAAAGAAAAAATTTTTTCTAGAAGATAAATATTTTTTTGATAATTTTTGTATTTTTTATGAATTTTTAAAACTTTTAACTAAATTAAATTGTAAAAAATACTAAACGATTTCGAAAAATTATGAAAATTTTCTAAAAATACTTTACACTACAATAAGCCTAGGAAAAATAAGAATTAAAAGATTTGCTTAAAAAATAAGCCGGGATTATGAATGTGGCAGGCTTATATGCTTATAAGCTCAAAACCACCTTAAAATGACAATAAGCCCTTGAGTCTTTAACGTATAAGACCAACGGGCGCAGCGGTATGTTGTTATAAAGGGGCGAGGGATCGTATATCGAGGGGTTCCGGTTAGAGTCCTTGCTCACCCGGGCCCTTGTCTTTCCTCCCCCACCCTTTTTTTTTTTTTTGAAAAAACTTTGTATTAATTGCAATGTTGTTAAGCTCGTGGGGTAGTCCTTAACAACTTTTGTCAACTACAGCTTTTATGAAAAGCTGTATAAGTGAAGAATTAAGCTTATAAAACAAAGTTTGCTTTTAAAAGGGCTCCTTAAAAGCTAAAATATGCTAAGTCTTTTTGGACTCACCTTGGACAAATATGCTAGGCTTGGACTAAAATAGCTAAGGGCGGACTAAACATTTCTAAATATGCTCTTAAGTGCTTAAAATCTAAACCTAAATAAGCTGTTAAAAGGCTTAAGTGACAGAAGCTAAATGAAGCTTAAAAGGCTAAAAGGGTTAAAGTGTTGGACAAATAAGCTAGGTAAAAGAAGAATAAGCCAATCACAGCTTATCACACTAACCTAAAAAAGTCTTTTAGGAGCAACTATGAGCTTTTAAAAAAAGCTGAATATAGACTAAAGAAAAAAAATAAGCAGTCCTACAATAACACTAAGCTAAAAAGTGAAAGGGCAACTTTTGGCTCTTAAGAATGAGCTATCTAATGTGCTTTTGAGGTCTGAAATGAAAGGGGCTTATCTATGAGATTATTGGCTATCAAAAAATAAGCCAAGAACTTGGGCTTTAGTACCCTTAAAGCTTAAGAAAAAGAAGCTTAAAATCTCCCCTTTGCACCAGGGGAGATTAAAGCTTAACACAAGTGGCTTATTTGACAGCTTTCTAAAAGCTGTCAAATAAGCTCAAAACTAAAAAATAAGCTTGAACAGCTTAAGTATACTATGAAGTAGACTTGTGCACCAATTTTTGACTTTTAAAACTCATTTAAACTTGCTGAATTTGTAAAGTGAAAAAGGGCTTTTGGATTTTTTTAAAACTGCTACTAACAACACTTGGTGATTTTTGACTCAAAAGTCAAATGACACCAAGGTGTTGACAGCTTGATTAAAACACACAAAACACACACTTTTGGAACCTTTACTTCTCAATCATTGCTTATCTAAATAAGCACTTGTGATGTTCTTAAAAATCCACAGATTCAAAGATGATTTATAAAAACTTTGAAAAACAATCTTGAAACTTTAAAACTTTTAAAAACAGCTTAAAACAAGCTTAATACTCAAGCTTAAACTAGCTTGAGTACCACAACCCATACACAAAGCTATTTTGACCCGTTTTCCATGTTAACCCAAACACTCCCTTAATTTTTGAAAATGACTTTTAAAAACTATAAGAGCTAATTTAAACTGAAATTTTGGAAAGACAAATACTACTTAAACCATATTAAACACTAAAAAGATAAAAAGTAAGACAAATAAGCAATTAAAAATGACAATAAGCTAGGACAGTCAAAGCTTATTAAGACAGTTTTAACTAAAATTGCATGAAAATGAAATAAAAGGCACATAAAAGCATATTTAAGCATAGATACACACTAATAAGCATTAAAACAGTAATAAGCTAAGAAAATAAGCTAAATAAGCTTATTGCTACAGTAATAAGCCAAAGTTAAAAGAAAATGTACCTTTGATCCTTTTCTCAAAAAGGATTTTTGAAGCCTAATTAGCTCTAAATTTCCTACCCCAAGCTTATAATTAAGCTTAAACTAAGCCAATACCCAATAAGCCATCCAATTCAGCTTATTCATCCTTAGCTTTAATAGAACAGTACCCTTGCCTCTTTCTTGAACTTTCTTAAAGTTAAATTTAGTTTAAAACAGGTTATATAGAGTATTGAATTAAAAGCTTGAAAGGTTGAAGTAAAAAATTGTAACTTAGAACAAAAGTGCAAGACTTAAGACTGAATTTTCATTACAGTTGTGAATTACAAGTACATAAAGGAATTAAACTGAAAACTAAAACTTTTAACTCTAAAAAAACTACACTTCCACTACATAAAAACTACTCCTTTGCCACAATGGCTTTACAAAGCTTATATAGAAAAAAATACGGACTAGGTCCTTGGAATTCTTGTTTTCTTCTTGTGCTTTCTTGTTGACAAACAAACAAACGTGTGTTTTTTTTTTGAGTGCAAAGTGCAAAAAATCCTGGCTTCAATCTTTCTTGGTCGCCAAACCTTTGATCCGAGCCATTGGTTTAGTTATGGAGAAGTGTGGGATTGCCAAATGGGATTAGGGGTTTAGTGGAGAGGGGTGGAAAGGTTTATCCATGGGGTGGTTTGGGTTGCAGGTAAAAGAGAGGGAGTTAACCCGTTGAGTTGGGTCCCCATGGGTTTTTGGGATTCAAAAATGGCGGGAAAGGGTTTATAGAGGTTGGGGGTGACAGGGCACAAGGTTTAGGGTTTTGGCAAGGTTGGTCCTTGAGGGATATATGGGTGTTTGCAATTTTCGTCCTTTTGGTGTTAAAGGTTTGGGGACTTGGCAGTTTAAGTCCCCAAGGGTTATAAGTGCAATTGCATCACACGTCCTTGTCTTTATAAGATTCTGCCAATTGGCAGTTTTACCCCCTGTGGTATATCTTTGCCAAATTGGCAGTTTGGCCCTTGTCTTCATTTCCTCCTTTTTCTTCATTAAATACAAGTTTAGGGATTTAGCAATTTTAACCCTCAAACTTATATTTCTTCACATGTTGACTTTTGGATTTGTCGGGGTTGACTTGGGTTGACTTTCAGGCTTGGGCTTGGACTTTGACTTTGTCTTTTTCCTGCTTTTCCATTCCGAGTCCGGTTTTGTCGTTTTGGCTTTGTTTTTCGTCTTTTTCTTAGATATCCGTTCCTGCACAATACAATTAGCAAAACAAGCGTATATTTGGCATTTTAAGTCCGTTTTTGGTTATTTTAGCTCGTTTTTAAAGGTAAAAGGTATGTGTAATTAAGCACATACCAAAATCCCCCATACTAAGGTATTGCCGTGTCCTCACGCAATGTTATGAAGTAAACATTTACGAAAACTAAGAATCTCAATCCCCCTCGACTAATAACTTTGAAAAGTAGCTAAGTGTTTGTCAAGGGGAACTAAAGAATTAATAGCTTTGACAAGTCCCGTTTTCACCATTTTTTTATTCATACACTAACTATCCCTAATATTTTTGGATTTTCCTTTTTCTTTTCTCGACTTCCTGTTTGACTTCCTTTATTTTATTAACAATGGGATTTAGAATGAGAAAACGCCCATAGAATAATCTACGGATGTCCTGAGGATTAATTCATCGTCCCCGATTTTTCAACTAGTTCAAAACCAAGTCAATTAACAAGATAATTTGTCAATATATGTCTAATGCTATGCACTCATAATTATTGACTTGGGAACTTTTGACTCCCCAACATGAATGTATGATTTAAATGTGTTGTACTCATTTCAACTCAACCATAGATCAACTTATTTTCATAGTGTGATGCAAGATGGAATCATGGACTCAATAAGCAACAACTTTTAGGACCTCTGAAAATTGTATTTTAAGAACGAGATTTAACTGTAGAACTTTTTTGCAACATTTTAATCATTATAATCATAAGTTTTAAAGCTTAGGGAATGCGTTGCTTAGTTTGATCACCTACCTAGGCTCGCTCCCTTGTAGGAATATCAAAACCAACGACCGGGGTTCTTAGTTTGAAAAACCCACCCGTTTGCTTAGCGCTAGTGGAATAATTCACATCAACACTTCTTCTATTCTGGCTAAAGGATTTGTGGCTTAGTTTGAACCTCACTAGACCTCGCTTCCTGGTGAGATATCAAACACACCAATATCCCTAGAAGTACAAGAGTGTCGTAGTTTGTACCCCCACCGTGGTTAGCGAGAGTGGGATATCAAACGAACATCTTTTACTTGTTCATATAATCAAATGTATGCTTCATTGGCATAATTTCAATATTCATGCATTTTTGCATTCATACTTCATTCATGCTTCTTTGGCATTTTAACTTTCGAATTATTAAGAACAGAAAAATTCTCACTTTTTAAAGAAATCAGTACAAATTTGTAGCTTTTTCTAAAAACAACGACTTTGACTTAGGGTGAATTGAATTTGAGCACGTATGTTTGGTGGATTAGAAGCTAATGGGGAGAGAATAAAGCCCAAAGTTATCATTTATGTTTTTGAAGAAATATTGCTTAAGCACATTATACTTACTATTTAATCTATCACTTATTTTTTCTTCACTTTATTAAAATTCGAAGCAATCGAATTCGTGAAAGCTTAGCCTACAAGCGGTAAGTTGAGGAACTAGCTAGGGCTCAACACGCCCGATCGAGTCAAAAATTATTCCCCTATTTTTCATAACTATTAGGAAAGTCAAAACTGTGACAAAACACTTATTTTATTTTTGAAAATTTTTAAATTTTTTCAATTTTTTGGTATTTTTGCAAAAATTTGGTGGTAAAAACGGGATTACGTGAGATAACAACTGATTTCTTTGCAGGCAAAAATTAAATTGAAGAGATCCCACCCCATACTGGAACTAAAATATGTCTCGATGTTTCAAAGGGGGTTCCTACGTAGTCGAAGGCCGTTTATTAAGTGTGCCAAAAGATAAAACGTTAGTCGATTAGATTTGGATACTGGATTCCCAAAATGAAGCTGAGGATGTGAAACTCATGTGGATACTGCGAGCACGAGAGTCTTCACAATTCAGGGAAATCGGGACATACAACATCAAAGCAACTAAACATGGACAAAACACGGGTAATGGAAATTGTAAGCCTCCTCACATCAAAAAACACTCTATTTATTACAACTACTGAATATAAGCCATGGGGTTGCCTCCATACGAAAGCGCTTGTTTTAAGGTCCCGACACGTGACCCGTCCCCGGAATTTTTGGTCCTTGGGGAACGGTATGGAGATCCGGGACAACCTCGGTTGGTACGTCCCCTCCAAGTAGTGTTTCAACGTAGACCATTCACTTTGAAATTTGGCCCGGAGTTTTGAGTTAAACTCGACGTGCCATAAGGAAAATAACTTGGTTACAGTGAATGGTCCAATCCTGCGGGTTCTTAAGCTTGCCTGAGGATAAAAATCACTTTAACTAGATGTTAAAAGGAGGACTCGATCAGCACGACGTTGAATACGCGTGGTTTGTGATTTTTGAGTCATGGTTCTCTTTGTTTTCTCTTTATAGATCAAAGAGTTTTCAATAGCCTTGATCTGAGTTCATTAAGTTCATTGTGGGTTGGATTTTTCTGTTTGATCAACCCGCTGTTTTGATATCAAGTTGGTTCATGCTGTCAGGGCCCTATAAGCTTTTGTGCTCAAGCTCGATCGCAAAGGTATGACATTGCCTTCCCGTACCACTTACTTTATGGGTACACCCGATGGGTGTTTTGTAAGTGTGAGGAAAGCCCAAAGTGCATCATCTAATTTATCCGACTTAGAGGCACGATTTTAATCAGGTCCTTTCCAAAATCTTTTCAAAAAACCACGATTGGATATCTCAACTTGTCCACTTGTGTTAGGATGATTCGCGGTTGAGAGACGATGAGTAACTCCGTATTTAAGCATGGGGGGGGGGGGGGGGGAGGGACCTTTGGAAAATTGGTCATTGCAAAAATGGGTTCTGCGATCACTTTATGTTTGCCGGAGGGGCACCAAATCGGGAGAGAGAGATTAAGAAATTTACAAACATCGGGCATCATTGGTGGGGAGCGCTTTTTGCTTCAACCCATTTTGATAAGGTAATCAACGGCCATGAGTATATATGTGGTATCCCTCTTGAAGACGGGAACGGACACATAAGGTCATTGCCCCACCATGTCAAAGATTTCGCAAACTTGGATAGAGTTTTTGTGGGCATCTCATCATGTTGCGAAATTTTGCCTTCGACGTTGAAATGTCACATCGGGTGACAAAGTCAGTGGCATCCTTGTTGATTTGGGCCAATAAAATCATGAATCGAAGACCTTTATTTAGCTGTTGTAATGCACCGTAGTGAACCCCCGGTGGGTCCACTGTGCAAGGCTTTAAGAATGTCATAGCTTCTTGCCCGAAACAACGCCTAATTACTTGGTCTGCACAGATCTTGAATTAGAAAGGGGTCGTTCCCTAAAGTAGTGTTGACGTCTTTGAAAACTTTCTTTATCTGTTGGAAGACATCCCTTTTGTGATCATAAAATTCCCCGCATGGTTATTGCATATGGCAAACCATGGGGTATTATCATTCCCACGAAAAGGTAACATCCCAAGTGTCTCGTGAGGAAATGTTTTGTTATTTCCTTTTTTACCGAGGTAACTTTGATGGGATTTTCCGTCTAAAAAGGTGGTCTGCGCGCCTTGTGATTTTCTGCTCTTTTTTTACGACGGTTAAGACATAAAAATTTCTTGGTGCACGCATATCCACCGGAGCAATCTTGGCTTAGCATCCTGCTTAGCAAGCAAGTACTTAAGAGCCGAGTGGTCCGTATACACTCTATACTTTTGGACAAGACAAGATATGGCCGGAATTTCTCGAAAGCATACACTACGGCAAGTAATTCCTTTTCCGTTGTAGTGTAATGTGCTTGAGCCTCGGTCATAGTCTTGCTTGCATAGTGTATCGGTTGGAAGTGCTTGGTCTTACGTTGCCCTAGGACTGCCCCAACAGCAAAATCACTTGCATCACACATGATTTCAAAGGGCAAGTCCCAATCGGGAGCAACTAGAATTGGCGCAGCTGGTTAACTTGCATCTATAAGGGTTTCAAATGCTTCGGATGCATTCCTTACGTGAAGTCTAAACGGATATCAGTTTCCTTTCAAGTGAGGTGGTAATAGGCCGGGCGATTTTGGAAAAAAAGTCCTGATTAATATCGTCGGTAGAAACGGCCTGGACCGAGAATAGTGAAAACTGCGAATACCCTTAACTGTAGTAGGATGAGGCAATTTTGCAATGACATCAACTTTTGCCTTGTCAACCTCAATCCCTGATTTAGAAATCTTATGGCCAAGGACTATGCCTTCCTCTTTGACCCATAAGTGGCACTTTTCAATTTTGCACGAGATTCGGTGTCTGCAAACCTTTGGAGCATCTTGTCTAAATGGGAAAGGGCTAAGAAGAGAAAGGAGTACCAAAAAACGTGAAATCCATCTTGTAGACTTCCATGGTTTCTCAAATCAATATCGTGAAAAGATTGCAACCATACACCTTTGGAACGTGCCTGGTGCATTGCATAACCCAAAAGGCATACCATACACCTTTGGAACGTGCCTGGTGCATTGCATAACCCAAAAGGCATGCGACGATAGGCAAATGTCCCGTAAGGGCAGGTGAAGGTGGTCTTCTCTTGATCAAGTGGGTCAATCGGGATCTGAAAGTAACCGGAGAATCCGTCCAAAAAGCAATAGTCTTCATTTCCGGCTAATCTCTCAAGCATTTGATCCATGAATGGTAAAGGGAAATGGTCTTTACGAGTTGCATCATTGAGTTTTCAGTAATCGATGCAAACTCGCCATCCCGTAACCAAACTAGTAGGGTATTAACTCATTGTCTTCATTTTTCACAACGGTTATGCCTCCCTTCTTAGGGACACAATGAACCGGGCTCACCCAGGGCTGTCAGGGAGATAGGGTTAAATTAAACCCTGCATCAAGAAGTTGATAACTTCTTGCTTAATATCCTTCATGATTTTGGGGTTATATCTTCTCTGTGGTTGAACTACGAGTTTGGCATTTTCCTCATTCAAAATCTTATGAGTGCAAAATGTGGATCTTTCCTTAATATCAGAAATTCTTCCAAGCTATGGCACGTTTGTGTGACGTAAGACCTTGATTAAGGGCGGGGGTTTATCCGCTTCCTTCAGTTTTTAGAGATTATGAGGGTATTGGTCATCACCCTCAAAACGCATACTCAAGATGGGATGGTAAGTCTTTGAGTTTAAGGTCGGGACGGATCTTCACATGAAGATTACCTTTTAGGCACATTAATTTCACAAACTGGTGACGGAGGGAGATTTGGGTCACTATTGATCACACTTAACAGAACTCCTCAAGGTAAAACAATACTCCCTCAGAATAAATAGATGCCATACAACACCGGTGGTATTGATCTTCACGTTCATAAAATTCATCAATCTCTTCCATTAGAAAATCACTTCCTCCGAAGGGAGTGAAAGATGGAGAGCGAGAATCGATTGTAGATTCTGAAGTAGAAGTGGGATTGCCACTTTCAGAAGTTTCAAGTACTTCTTGAACATATTCTTCACAAGCAATGTCAATAACATCGACTCGGTTAACCGTTTCAATGATATTGTAGGAGAGAGTTTTAGTATCACCAACTTTGAAGGTCACGGATTGGTCATCATGTCTAAGGGTCATTTGTTCACCGTGAACATCTATTAAGGCACGTGCCGTCCTCAAGAAAGGTCTTCCTAAGATTAAGGGAGCCCGAGGATCGGCAACGTAATCAACGACCACAAAATCGGCAGGAAAGAAGAACGTTCCAACTTTCACGAAAACATCCTCGGCGATGCCGGTTGGAGTAGAAATCGTTCGGTCGGCAAGTTCAAGTATCATTCGAGTTTTGTTAAGGCTGGGGAGGAACTTTAGTTCTTTCCACGCAAATGGGAGAGAGGCATTAGGTTAATGCTTGCACCGAGATCGGCTAAGGCTAAGCATTCATTCATCTCGGGAAAAATCACACCGGTATAAGAAATCTACCGGGGTCTCCAAGTTTCTCGGGAAACTTTTTTAGGATAACCGCAGAGCAATTCTCGTTTACCGGTGTCTTTGTCAACTCAATTATCTTATCCTTGTCATTGGGTGCTTTCTAATTACATTCGGTGCAAATTTGGGCTATGTTGAAGGAGCATCCGCGAAAATTAGCTCGTAATGGAGATTTGAAAAATCTCCATAAATTTTGAAGCATTAAAGATCAGTCTTTTTCACGGAACCTTTTCTTCTGTTGGCCTTGAAGGATAAGGCAAAGGTTGTTTAGTCTTTGGAACAACAACGGGTTCATGTGTTTAGACCACTGATGTGTTGGATGTTTTCGGTGCTTGGTTGCACCGGTTTATCCTTTGGTCATCTCGAGTTCATTTTCCTTATCTTTAGGAGGGAGAAGTTTGGAGGTCATTATAGGAACACCGCTTCGGTAGTGATTGCTTTCAACATCACCTTTCGGCCGGTAGCAATGGTGTTGTTGGAAGAGAACCCGAACCCGAGTAGAATGCAGTATTTACTATTCATGCATTTGGGGTTCAGGGTCCGTTATGTTTGCCACTTTGATTTTGCATATTTTGCAATAAACTGAGTCATTTAGCTTTGACGTAGTGTAACGAACTTTTGTTAGTGATCAATATCGGACTTTGATACACCGGGTGTTGATGGAGACTAGAGTTTGGTGCTTCGTATGGTGGAGCTTGAAAATCCGGGGGTTGATTAATCTGAGGTTGGTAAACTTGTCCTTGATTGAAATTACTACCTCGATTTTGGTTCAAATTGTTTCCCCGATTTTGGTTGAAATTGATCCCCCGATTTTGGTTCACAATTTAGTACTTCGAATACCACGTTAAAGTGTCCACATCTCATAATGCATTCCAGATAACTTATAACTCATACAAAGCTTACGCTCTATCATTCATTCACATTATTGCTTAACATAGTATAAGCACATTCAATTAACTACTATCACACATGAATCAGTTGCCTTCTGCCAACTTATTTACCGTTGGGATATGTACATATATCAAATAATATATGTCCGGGAAATTACGTGAACCTATGAGGGCACATGCGTTTACACATAGGGTACGTTTATTAATATTAATTATATTAATATACTTCACGAAATACTATATGGTGTTTAATTATAACGTTAGACGTTAAACAAGTGAGGGACTTGTTAGTGCGAAAACCAAACCCGTAGGGTGTTGGTTGTGACCGGTCGAACAAGAAAAGAAGGAGGGGTCCGAATGTCGTTTCTAGCAAACAAGAGGAGGTGTTTTGAGTAAATTAGAGAACAAGTTCTTGGGATATATATATACATATATGTATATATACATAAATGTATATATATACATATATATAGGCTTCGGTTCCGTTGAAAATGTTTTTTATTTTGAGAAGATTGAGAAATCTATGTTTGAGCAAATGATTCATATTTTGATTTGATTCACAATGTATAACATCATTTAATAGTGAATCAAAAGCTATAAATACAAATTTGATTCACATATAATTGTAAAATCGAGTTATGGTAATATATTCTTTAAATTTGTATAGAGATTCATGTATTTTTACTTTTTGATTGCTGCCAAACTACACCTTAAAATATATATAATATAATAAATATAAAGTATATATAGTATGAATAGTCTAAAAGCAGAAATCAATTAAACCGAGATGTAGTATTGTGAGTTCCGGGGCGTTTTTCACCCAATGAGTATGGACTGAGAATAGATACAGTCGAAGGATTGGAGTTTTGAAGGAAAGAGAATTGATTTGGGAGTGTGGAAAGATAAAATTAAACAATATCAAAACCAAAACGTTTAAGAAAATTCTAAAAAATTATGAAATATGCTAGAAAACGAGACGCGGGCCGACCAAAGGGGGAAAAACCTAAAATCTTTTAAATTAACCCTACGAAGAAATTTTTGGTTCTAAACTACTCTATAAGACAAATAACGAAGAATGAAAAAGACTAGACTGAAAACGGAGTTCGTTTGACCCAAAAACGAGTCAAGACAAAATCCGTACCTGGACCCCTTGTCTTTCCCTCTTTTTTTTTTTTGAAAAAACTTTGTGAAGCAAAGTTGTTAAGCTCGTGGGGCTTAACAACTTTGTCAACTACATCTTTTTATGAAAAGCCGTTTTATATAGCGAAAATTAGCTTTAAAAACGACAGTTTGGCTTAATAGGGCTTAAAAGCTAAAATTGCTAAGTCTTTTTGGACACCTTGGACAAATAAGCAAAGCTTGGACTGAATAAGCTAAAGGGGACTAAACTTATTCTAAATAAGCACTTAAGTGCTTAAAATCTAAACCTAAATAAGCTGTTAAAAGGCTTAAGTGACAGAAGCTAAATGAAGCTTAAAAGGCTAAAAGGGTTAAAGTGTTGGACAAATAAGCTAGGTAAAAGAAGAATAAGCCAATCACAGCTTATCACACTAACCTAAAAAGCTATTAGGAGCAACAATGAGCTTATAAAATAAGCTGAATAAGCCTAAAGAAAAAAATAAGCAGTCCTACACTAACACTAAGCTAAAAACAGTGAAAGGGCAACTTATGGCTTAAGAATGAGCTATCTAATAAGCTTCTTAAGGTCTGAAATGAAAGGGGCTTATCTAAGAGCTTATAGGCTCTCAAAATAAGCCAAGAACTTGGGCTTTAGTACCCTTAAAGCTTAAGAAAAAGAAGCTTAAAATCTCCCCTTTGCACCAGGGGAGATTAAAGCTTAACACAAGTGGCTTATTTGACAGCTTTCTAAAAGCTGTCAAATAAGCTCAAAACTAAAAAATAAGCTTGAACAGCTTAAGTATACTATGAAGTAGACTTGTGCACCAATTTTTGACTTTTAAAACTCATTTAAACTTGCTGAATTTGTAAAGTGAAAAAGGGCTTTTGGATTTTTTTAAAACTGCTACTAACAACACTTGGTGATTTTTGACTCAAAAGTCAAATGACACCAAGGTGTTGACAGCTTGATTAAAACACACAAAACACACACTTTTTTGAACCTTAACTTACAATCCAAGTGCTTATCTAAATAAGCACTTGTGATGTTCTTAAAAATCCACAGATTCAAAGATGATTTATAAAAACTTTGAAAAACAATCTTGAAACTTTAAAACTTTTAAAAACAGCTTAAAACAAGCTTAATACTCAAGCTTAAACTAGCTTGAGTACCACAACCCATACACAAAGCTATTTTGACCCGTTTTCCATGTTAACCCATAACTTTTCCCTTATTTTTGAAAATGACTTTAAAAATATTAAGAGCTATTTAAACTGAAATTTTGGAAGACAAATACTATTAACCTAATTAAACCACTAAAAAGATAAAAAGTAAGACTTTATAAGCAATTTAAAATGACAATAGCTAGGTCAGTCAATGCCTTTATTAAGACAGTTTTAACTAAAATTGCCTTGAAAATGAAATAAAAGGCACATAAAAGAAATATTTATGGCATAGATACACACCTAATAAAGCATTAAAACTGAATAAGCTAAGAAATAAGCTAAATATCGCTTATTGCTACAGATAATAAGCCAAGCTAAATAAGAAAATGTACCTTTGTTCCTTTTCTCAAAAAGGATTTTTTTTGTTGCTCTAATTTGCTCTAAATTTCCTACACCAAGCTTATAATTAAGCTTAAAATAAGTCTATACCCAATATAGCCATCCAATTCAGCTTAGTCTCCTTAGCTTTAATAGGAACATGTACCTTGCTTCTTTCTTGAACTTTCTTAAGTAAATTTAGTTTCTTAAAAACAGGTGATATTGAGTATTGAATTAAGGCTTGGAAGGGTTGAAGTAAAACATTGCTAACTTAGAACAAAAGTGCTAGACTTAGACTGAATGTTCATTACAGTTGTGAATTTACAGTTACATAAAGAATTAACTGAAAACCTTAAAATTTTAACTCTAAAAAATAACTACACTGCCTACGTCATAAAAAAATTATCTTAGCCAAAATGGCTTTACAAAGCTTATATAGAAAAAAAAACGAGTAGGTCTTGACTTCTTGTTTTCTTCCTTGTGATTTCTTGTAGACACACAAACACAAGTGTGTTTGTTTTGTGAGTGTAATGTGGCTAACTCAATTCCTGGCTTCAATTATTTCTTGGTTCCAAAACCTTTGATCCCGAGCATTGGTTTTAGTTATGGAGAAGTTGTGGGGATTGCCAAATGGGATTAGGGGTTTAGTGGTGGGAGGGGGGGAAGGGGAAAGAGTTTATCCATGGGGCTGGTTTGGGTTGTTGCTAGGGTAAAAAGAGAGGAGTTAACCGTGAGTTGGTCCTGGTTTTTGGGATTCAAATATGGCGGGAAGGTTTTTATAGAGGTTGGGGGTTTGAGCAGGGCACAAGGTTTTAGGTTTTCGGCAAGGTTGGTCACTTGTGGGAAAATTGGGTGTTTGCAATTTTCGTCCTTGTGGTGTTAAAGGTTTGGGGACTTGGCAGTTTAAGTCCCCAAGGGTTATAAGTGCAATTGCATCACACGTCCTTGTCTTTATAAGATTCTGCTATGGCGATTTTACCCCTGTAGCGCTATACTTTGCAAATGCAGTTTGGCCTGTCTTCATTTCTCCTTTTTCTTCATTAAATACAAGTTTAGGGATTTAGCAATTTTAACCCTCAAACTTATATTTCTTCACATGTTGACTTTTGGATTTGTCGGGGTTGACTTTTTCAGGCTTGGGCTTGGACTTTGACTTTGTCTTTTCCTGCTTTTCCATTCCGAGTCCGGTTTTGTCGTTTTGGCTTCGTTTTTCGTCTTTTTCTTAGATATCCGTTCCTGCACAATACAATTAGCAAAACAAGCGTATATTTGGCATTTTAAGTCCGTTTTTGGTTATTTTAGCTCGTTTTTAAAGGTAAAAGGTATGTGTAATTAAGCACATACCACTTATATTGCAAAAACGAGAGATTTTTTAACATTGATTCGAATTTTTTTACACATTTTGAATTATAATCACATTTAAATTGAGTTTTTACACTTGAAAACTTATCTAATGCAAGTCGTTGCATCTCAAATGTGTGGTTTTAGTCACTTCTCACCACTTCTTATTTTAATTTACTTCTCACTGGATCCCTACTATATATATATATATATACTAGCTTCATAACCCGCCCGATGGGCGGGTTAGCTTCATTTTACTACGTATTAAATCTTAGGTGTATGTTTTGTGTATGTCCATGCAAACGTACGTAACGAAGTAATAGTGAAATATATAATGCTCAAATGAAATGCGTTGATTCATCTAAAAAAAATATTACTCCGTATACAAAAAAACTGAAAGTTTAATGAATATTTTTGACATACAACAATATAGTAAAACATTCAAATACGGCCTAATACTTCCTTGTAAACCACATTTGTTGTTGAATTTGTATAGTTACCATCTTTGTCACTACAAAGCACCTTTAATCCTTTTTTGCTCTTTACTCGCGAGACTGCTACATATAGCTGTCCATGGGAAAATACGGGCCTCCTTAAAAATAACCCAACCTGCAAGTTTGTTTAAGTGTTTAATTAGAATGATATAAAAAGGTAAATAAAACTGAAGCGTATTTATAGTTCTCCGAACCTGTGACAAAGTCTGTCCTTGGCTTTTATTAATGGTCATAGCAAAACAAACTTGAATAGGAAACTGCTGTGAACGGCATTTTTGTATCGGTCGGGCTAATAACCATACGCGGAATCGCACATATTCTACCGACACTACCCCCGGATATG
>BQNB010107759.1:4903-17794 GCA_026074375.1 Tanacetum coccineum | reverse complement strand
AGCCGGGTATCAAATAAATCTTGATATTCTTTGACATTTTTGTCATATCTTGCATTTTTTAAAGCTGCCATGGGGTCTTCAAAGTGGGACCAAAATCTTTAAATTATGGCCTCTTTATACTCTTCCAGCCTACAACTTCCCAATGCTTTTGCATATACTCTCTATGCCACAATAATGCCTTATCAAGCAAGTGAATTGATACAATTCTTACCTTCTCATCATCTGCGTGTCTTTTCAACAATGAAGAACTTATCACACTTAAAAATCCACCCCGGCCATAGCATATCTCAGCCATAGCATCATCCACATACTGTTTAACAACCTCCTCACCATTATTGTTACCACAAGTGAGTCTTGTTGAAGGTGTCATTTCTATATCTTGTATGCTATGTTATTCATTTGTATTCTGTGGTATTATTTATTACTCCTTTGTCTTCTATTGAATAACGACTAATAATTCAACCATGCTTGGGCAAATCAAGTCGATCAAAAGTGACCATTAATCTCGTAGTCACAAGGAGTATTGTATTTCTGACAGATCAGATTCACACCCAAAATATTAAAAATTCTGAAATTAGAAAATTATAATTATATAAGACCTATACATTTATCATGAACGTCGGCTGGCCTGAACCCATTGGTGTACCCGATCCATACCAACCCGACTAGGTCCACCCACCTGAAATATATTATTATATACACCCGACCCATTGCTTAACAGTTAATACCATCCTCCATCATGTCTCTCAAACTCCGTTTATACTCTAACCCATTGCTCATTTCCTAATTGCCACCTAATGTTTCCACATAAGTAATTGTGCTTTTGCATGACCTCCATATGTTTTCCATTAATTGTATCTGCTGGTATAGGTGTAGGGGTGAATATGAGTCTGGGTCACTTGATGGTCCAGGCCAGCAAGTGGGTTTTGATAGTGATCTTGTACTAATTCAAGTGATAAAAGAGCGATCTGTACAAATGAGAATAAACCGTTAGCCCTATTGTGGGGCAAACCCCATAATTAAGCTCCAGCGTAAGAGTAAGTATACATGTTTGTCAGAGAAATGTCAGAGTGTATGTGAGATAATGATTAGACATAATATACATTTTTGGGGTGTGAAATGACCCCTATTTATAGGCAAGCGCAATACTAGGGTTTCCTGGCATTTCGCTTGTGATTGCTAGTGGCCGGAGTGGGTCGCTTGTCGGGCAAGGGTCCACGTGTAATTGTGACTTGCGGGCGCAAATCCCTTTCCTCAGACTCTCGTCGATCCGCGGAGGGTTTAATACGTCCGGCTTACAATTGTGTCTTGCGGACATTGATTCCCTTCCGCAAATGCTCGTTGGGCCGTGGAAGGTTTGTATTGTCCGGCTTATATCTTTAGAGCCCTGCCAATACGGGTTTGGGCTTAGTTCTGGCTTGGGCTTTACTTGTTGGGATTGAGGCCTATTGTAATAATATGGTTCAGGCCTAGAGGCCTGGAACACCTATTATACGTCATCAAGTCCCCCAGTCTAGTATGCTTACTGTATGCACTTTTTGCGTGCGGTATGTATTGCTAGACTTAATTCTAATATTCTTTCGTGCCTTTTTCCTCCTTCTGTAGCTATTTATTTTTCTGCGACATTTCCTTTCCTTGGTAGGTAAGGCGTGTGGCTATCGTGGTTCTTTTGTGGCCTTTTATCTTTTGACTGATTTGACTATCTAGTCCAACTGCTTAACTGTCATCACTATCTTTTAATTCTCATCATGGCCGTTGACCCAGAGTTTATTGCCACGGGGAAGTATCTGGAGGAGCTTGCAATTACTACACTGAGGGTATAAATAGTCGGTGTGTTTTTCACTGTTTCCTTTTTCATCTTCTTCATTTCTGATTATCACTGTCAAAAAATTCTTCGAGCTCTTTTAATTCATACTTTTTGTGTCCTTTTTTCGAAGAACTGTATGTTTTCAGGTTAGACCCTCGTCCTTTTTTACTTTAATCATGAGCAATATAACTGATATTAAGTCAGTTCTTACTCTAAAGGCCTTGAAAATTTTTTGTGAAACGTATCATATTCCTGATGAAGTTCATCTGCAAATACCCAGCCCCCATCAAACAATCCATGAGATGCCCACCGATAAAATAGGTGTATATAATAGGTTCTTTGAGTTTGCCAATTTTCGATTACCACTTTCTACTTTCTTTGTGAACGTGCTTAGATACTACCGTATTCATATATCCCAACTTTCTGTCATTGGTGCGGCCAAGGTTTCTCATTTTGAGATTCTTTGTCGCGTCCATAGTTTTGAGCTGACGGTTGGATTATTTCGTTGTTTTTACGTTAATTCCAAAAACAAAGGTTGGTTATCATTCAGTAAGCATCAGGGAAGCAATGTCATCTATTACACTAAACCTTTAGATTCATTGAAAAGTTGGAATGACCGCTTCTTTTGGGTTGCTGCTTTTGCCTGTCCTGCTTCCTTTCCGTGCAACACTAGTACGACCGTGTCAAAGAATCCGTTCCCTAAGTCTTCCCAATATAACGCGAAACATTTTGCCATCCTTGTTGCGCATCTGGCCCCTTTTCACAAGTATCTAGAGCCCTTCCTTTGCTTGATAGGGATTAGTCGTAACTACACTTTTGATTTGGACACTTATCCCTGCTTCCTGCTCGGAAATGATGAGGGTGGGTGTTTGTTATTATGCTTTGCTTTTACTTTGTCTTTTGGTTATTCTTTGCTAACTGTGTTGCTCCTTTAATGCAGACATGGATTTGTTCTCCTTCATCCAGACTGCTAATCCTTTCAAGGTAAAAGTTGTTGAAAGGCAGTGTGGTGAAGACGAGCCAAAGCTATTAAATACCACTGTTGGTCGCACCGTTCCTTTCTCAAGTGAAGTCGAAGCCAGTGTTGACAAGCTGTTTGATGAGGAGGGTGGTGATAGTCAAGGAAAATAGAACAATTCCATTAGTGATGCTTAGGGTGGTGGTATTCAGTTTGTTAGTGAAACTGTAAAGGTTGCTGCTGAGGATGCAGCCTTGTCACGACCTAAACAGAAAAAGAAATGAAAAGTTGTCGTGGTTGATTCCAATGAACCTTCTCATCCTTCTGAGAAATTGAGAGATGACCATGGGGTTCCGAGGTCCTACAGTGGGGGGCAAGTCACAATCAGCAATTCATCGCTTACTTGCCGGGGTTGTATTAAATGCGGAGGTTAGAGGTGAAACTGCTCCTACTTTGCCATTTGTGACAGGTCCTCCATTCTGGTTATGACATCTGCTACCGCTGTGACCGCTATGGCTAATGTCGCTCCGGTTATCAGGGAGGCAGTGACGAAGCCTTCCTTATTTACTGTTGCTTCATCTTCTACTGGTGGAATGGAGCCTACCCCGGCTGGTTTTTCTGGCCTTACTGGCACTGATCTTTTTGTTGGTGATATCCGTACCGTCATCGACCCTGACTGTGTCCTCCAAAAAGTATATGTGCCGAAATGGAATGTAGCTAATAGGTCGTGTCTTGACGATAGTGTTAGGTTTTTCGTGAGATGGTAGATGAATTTGCGCCCCCTAGGTTCTTTGCGTCTGTTCGTGGAATGGAGCATGACCAACTTTTTATAGAGTTTAATATGGGAGCCGCTCGTTAGATGTCTTTGAGTGCTGAAGTAAGGATGCGTGCCGAGTAGAATATTAGGGAAAAAATGAAGCTAAAAGCTGTTGTTAAGGACAAAGAAATGTTGTTGCAGGCTAAGGGTAAAGAGATTGATGATCTGAAAGCACAATTGCTTGTAAAGGAGGCGGAGGCCACGAAATCTATCCATCTCCGTGCTGAAGCCTCCAAATTTGAAGCTATTGAGAAGTCTAGCTGTGATGAGTTGAAATTGTTGAAGGAGCGTAATGCTGCTCTTGAGGAGGAGAAAGGTTTGCTGGATGTGAAGGTAGCAGACCTTGCGGCTACGGTTAAGGTTAGGGAGCAAAAGGATGTTGATTCAGATGCTATGGTTACGACTGTTAAATTATAGAATGACAGTCTTACTGATCAGGTATACTTTTTTTTATTGCTAAAATTCCTTCTTCTTTCTCCTTCCTCTTTTTTTTATATTTCTGTGTGATCTGTAGGCGCGTGGTTCAGAAATTTCCGCTGCCGGACTTCAAGAAAAGGTCCCAGCATATGACAACTTTGTTAACCAACTTGATACATTCCAAGATAATAAGATGAAAGAAGTTAATGAAAAAGTTGAGAAGCGATGTTGTTGGTATGGTCCTTCATTTAAAGGAGAAATTCTATCCGCACCTTTTAACTACCATTGCTGGTCATCGATGGCTGCTGACCCATGGCATGGAGATCGCCCTTGCCAAATGCTTAAATTCTACAGAATACATGTCTGCTCTTGGGGCGGCCATTGGTAAGGCTATTGAGAAAGGTATGCAGGATGGGTTATCTGCCGGTATTGTTCATGGCGTGGAAGGTAGGACCTTGACTGACATTGCTGCTTATAACACATCTACGGAAGCTGACTATCGCGCTGCCCTGCATCATCTTCAACATGTTGAATTTTCCTTACTCGTGGAGTTAAAATCCAACAAGGATGCCAGCAATGAGACTGTTATGAATCTTCTTCGTTTGGAAGATAATCTAGCTGATAGATTAGGTTTAACTGGGTCACAGTCTAGTGTCGATGAACTGATGGTCCCGATACACCATTCCCTAGATCATTTCATAGTTGGGGCTTCTGCTTTATCATTATCGTTGGATGTTTCTAACTTCAGAATTCAGAAGATTAAGGAAAACCTTGCTTACCACGTATCAGAACTTCGTGATATGTTTGTTCCCTTGTCTGAGCCTCTGTCTACTGCTGCTCTAATTGGTACGGAGGGTACTTTGACTATTATACCTGCCCCTACTGGTACTACTACTTCTTTAACCATTACTCTTGCTTCTGCAAGCATCATTCCTCCCATTTCCACTGATGACTACGGGATTGTGCATGCTGATGGCCAAAGGAATGATGGTACGGATGATAATGTTGATGGGAATGTTGACTCTTTCTTGAATGTTGATGATGTAGACTTGAACCCTTAGTAATTTGCTTTGATTATATTCTGGCTCTTGTTGTTGTACTTTTCCTTGTGTGAACAATTTTTCCTAAGTGTTTTGCCCATTATATGTCGCGGTCACTTGTGACCTTTTTGTGTGCGGTGGTTTGTACTTGTATGTTTTTTGCATGTATTAGTGCTCGACATGACTTCTACTATTATAGTTTTTATTTAAAATACTTGTGGGTTATTCTCCCTGCTATCTTTGAATATCACTATTGTGCACTTGTAATGATAGGCTTAGTGGAATGCTCATGCAACACTTTTAGTATTGGGCTTGCAATGTCTCTTACATACTTGGGTAAATTATGAGGTTACTCATCCTCTTGTTATACGAAACAACATTAATTGGGTCATGCCCTATTGCGTGCGCGTCTTAATCACGGATAAAATACTTTTGTAAAGTAAATGACAGCTAGTCTTCACTTTTTTTATTAAAGTTTCAAAATAGGAAATTACAATGCATGATCAAAATGAATTGGGATGCGTTACCCCCACTACGGATTTCGCGCGGGTGAACTGCTTACATTTTATGTATGTAACACTTCTTAAGATTGCTGACGTTCCAAGTCCACGGAAATTGGTTTTTGTCGTGGTCTCTCAACTTGTATGTGCCCTTTTCCACTGCTTCCGTTACCTCATATACCCCTTCCTACTTGGGTCCTAACTTTCCAATATCTTTTGCACGACTTGATTCATTGCTTCTATATGCCAAGTCTCCTGGCTTGAAGCTTGTATTTCTAACATTAGTGTTATAGTATTTTTCCATTTTTCTTTTGCTTTTTGCCTCTCTTATGGCTGCTTGCTCTCGTTTTTCTTCTAGTAGCTCCAAGTTGATTTCCAATGCTTCATTATTTTTGTTTATGTCCACCTTCCGCTGTATAAATATATCCAACAAATAAAAAATAATAATACTAAATAAAAATACAAATAATCTAATACAAAAAAAACAAAAATACAAAAAAAAATGTAAAACTCAAAAATAAAATAATGTTTAAATGCAAGATAAAACAAAAAAAAAAAACACTACCAAAAATAATCAAATTTTATGTCCACCTCTGCTGTCCTGAATGTGGGCATTCCGATCTCTGCTGGGATGACAGCCTCCGTTCCGTAAGTTAATGAGAACGAAGTCTCTCCATTACTAGATTTGACCATGGTTCGGTGTGCCCAAAGGACGTGAGAAATTTCTTCCATTCAGTTCTTGTTGTCTTTGCCCAACCTTGCCTTTATTCCCTCCCCCAAACTCCTGTTTGCTCTTTCTACCAGTCCGTTCATCTAGGGGTGTTTTACGGAGGCAAAATGTTGCTGAATGCATAATTTTTCACACCAGTCTTTTAATAGGTTATCTTGAAATTGTTTCCCGTTATCAGATATGATTTCTCCCGGAAGACCAAATCTACATACGATGTTTTCCCATACAAACTTTTTTACTTGGGTTCCTATGATAGTTGCTACTGGTTTTGCTTCTATCCATTTAGTAAAGTAATCCATGGCCACTATTAGAAATTTGACTTTGCCAGGTTCTTCCGTGAAAGGCCCAGCTATGTCGATACCCCATTTGTAAAATAGCCATAGAGATGTGATAGGATTCAATTTTTCCTGCGGATTTCTTGGGACAGGTTTGTGTATTTGACATTCCTAACATGCTTTTATAAGTTCTCTTGCGTCCTTATGCATCGTCGGCTAATAGTAACCAATTCTTAGAGCTTTGGCAACGACGGATCATGTGCCGGCATGCATTCTGCATGAGCCCTCATGTATTTCTCGCAAGACGTAGTTTGCTTGTGAAGGTCCTACACATCGGAGCCACAGTCCGAAAAAGGATTTTTTGTACAAGATTCCATTGATTATGGCAAAGCGTTGCGACTTTCGTTTTATCGCTCTTGCCTTCTTTCTTTCCACTGGTGAAGTTTCATCTGTGAGGTATTTATGAATTGAGGTCATCCAGGAATCCCCTTCCTCCTCTATCACGGTGAGCACTTCGATCTCATTCACGGATTTTTCTTTTAATTCTTCTACTAGCACTTGTTTGCTGAGATGTGGGAAGCTGGTAGATGATATTTTGCTTAGTGCATCTGCTTTTTTGTTTTTACTTCTTGGGACTTGCTTTATCGAAAACACCCGAAAAGAACTAGTCAATGTTTTTACCTTGTCTAAGTATTTGATCATTTTGTGATGTAAGTCCCATTTACTTGATTTGCTACCAGTTTTGAGTAAACATTTACTTGGAGATTCTTGACACCCATTTTTTCTGCTATCGGAAATCCTGTTATCAAAGCCTCATATTCTGCTTCATTGTTAGTTGCTTCAAACTTAAATCGCAAGGCATATGTGAACTCTACCCCTTCCGGATCCGTGAGTATCACTCTTGCTCCACATCCGTCAACACAAGATGTCCCGTCCGTAAACAAGCTTTATTTTGTCGGGAGCAGTTCTTCTTTCTTTGTGGAGTCATCCGAGTCTTCTTCTTCAGGCCTTTCCACGATGAAATCCGCTAGCACTTGTCCTATAACGGATATCCTTGGCCTATAATGTATGCTAAATTCCCCTAGTTGTATGCTCTACTTTTGCATTCTACCGGAAACTTCTGGGCTTGACAATATGTTTTTAATGGGTTGGTCCGTTACTACTATGATTGGATGTGCTTGGAAGTATCTTCTCAGCCTCTTGCTAGCATGCACTAATGCTAGTACCAATTTTTCCATGGAAGTGTAGTTTACTTCCGGACCCCTTAGTGCTCGGCTTACAAAGTAAATTGGCATCTGCTTGGCTTCTCTTTCCATCATGAGCACATCACTAACTGCTTCTTTGGATGCTACAAGGTAAACGATGAGTTCCTCTTTTTCTTCAGGTGCGGTGAGCATTGGTAGCTTTGCTATGAGCTCCTTCATTTGTTTAAATGCAGATTCCGCTTCTTCTGTCCATAGAAAATCACTTTTCTTCGTGCATTTCTTCAAGGTTTTAAAGAATGGTAGCGATTTTTCTGCTGACTTTGCTAAAAACCTGTTTAGGCTTGCTAACTTCCCGTTTAATTTATGCACGTCTTTTAGGCATTTCGGTGATTGAAGGCTTAGCACAGTGTCTACCTTGTCCGAGCATATCTTAATGCCTTTGGTGTTGACTTGGTATCCTAAAAACATACCTTCTTCAACTCCGAAGGTGCACTTTTTTGGGTTCAGTTTCATGTTGATTTTTTTAAGCATTCTGAATGTTTCTTCTATGTCGCAGATGATTTCATCCTCCGTACGGCTTTTAATGACTAGATCGTCTACATATACTTCAAGGTTTCTACCAATTTGTCCGTAGAATGCTTTGTCTACTAATCGTTGGTAGGTTGCTCTGGCATTTCTTAGACCAAAAGGCATTTTTGTGTAGCAAAAAATCCCTTGGTTTATGATAAATGCAGTCTTTTCCTCATCCTCCTCTGCCATTTGTATTTGGTGGTACCCCTTGTATGCGTCCAGGAAGCATTTGAAGGGAAATCCGCATAAGGATTCGACCTTCCAGTCTATCTCTAGCAAAGGGTATCTATCCTTGGGACACGCTTTATTGAGGTCTTTGAAATCAACACACATTCTCCAACTATTATCATGCTTTTTTACCATCACTAGGTTGGAAAGCCAATCATGATAGTGAACTTCCTTCATGATTCTAGCCGCCACTAGCTTATTAACTTCATCATTTATTGCTATGTTTCTTTTTGCCGCTTGGCCTCTTTTCTTCTGCCTAACCAGTTGATAACTTTCTCGTACGTTCAGCCTGTGTTCTGCTATATGCCTCAGGACGCCCGTCAAGTCCTCCGGGGTCTAAGCGAATATGTCTAAATTCTGCTGGAGTAGGTCACACAGCTTAATTCGGGCTTTCTCCATGAGGTTAGAACCAATCATCACTGTCTTCTCTGGGTATTTCGTATGAATTGCCACTTTTACCCTTTCTTCTTTTACTTTGCTTACTGGTGGGGGTTGGTCTTCTGGCCCGGATACCATCGCACATTCAATTGGGATGATTTTACTGTTCCTTAGCGTAAGTATTCCTCCCAATGGACATGCGGTGCATTTGGTGGCCTCTAATTTCCGCTTCTATTATTAGGGCGCCTTCCACCCCTTCCTCATCTCCTAGAGAAGGGAATGAAATTTTGAGATTGGGTAAGAAGCTTTACGATACCTTTTGCCTTACTATCTTTTCCCATGGCTGAATCATCAGAATTGCTTAAGGTTTCTCTTTTCCAGGAGCTTCCCCTTGCTTTTTTTGTTGGTCCTTCTCGCTGTTATGTTTTAGTTCCTTGATTATATACGAAAGCTTCCCAGATTTGAGCATATCCTCAATTTCTTTTGTTAGATGGTTGCTGTTAGTACAAAAAGTGTGTAGAGGTGAATATGAGTCTGGGTCACTAGATGGGCCAGGCCAGCAAGTGGATTTTGATAGTGATCTTGTACTAATTCAAGTGATAAAAGAGCGATCTGCACAAATGAGAATAAACCGTTAGCCTTATTGTGGGGCGGACCCCATAATTAAGCTTCGGCGTGAGAGTAAGTATACATGTTTGCCAGAGAAATGTCAGAGTGTATGTGAGATAATGATTAGACAGAATGTACCTTTTAGGGTGTGAAATGACCCCTATTTATAGGCAAGCCCAATACTAGGGTTTCCAGGTATTTCGCTTGTGATTGCTACTGGCCAGAGTGGGTCCCTTGTCGAGTAAGGGTCTATGTGTAATTGTGACTTGCGGGCGCTAATCCCTTTCTGCGAACGCTCGTTGATCCGCGAAGGGTTTAATAAGTATGGCTTGCAATTGTGTCTTGTGGACGTTGATACCCTTCCGCGGATGCTCATTGGTCTGCGGAAGGTTTGTATTGTTCGGCTTATTTATTTCAAGCCCTGCCAATACTGGTTTGGGCTTAGTTCTGGCTTGGGCTTTACATGTTGGGCTTGAGGCCCATTGTAATAATATGGTTCAGGCCTAGAGGCCTGGAACACCTATTATACGTCATCAAGTCCCCCAGTCTAGTATGCTTACTGTATGCACTTTTTGTGTGCGGTATGTGTTGCTAGACTTAATTCCAATATTCTTCAGTGCCTTTTTCCTCCTTCCGTAGCTATTTATTTTTCCGCGATGTTTCCTTTCCTTAGTAGGTAAGGCATGGCTATCGTGGTTCTTTTGTGGCCTTTTATCTTCTGACTGATTTGACTATCTAGTCCAACTGCTTAACTGTCATCAATATCTTTTACTTCTCATCGTGGCCGTTGACCCGAAGGTTATAGCCACGTGGAAGTATTTGGAGGAGCTTGCAATTACTACACCGAGGGTATAAATAGTCAGTGTGTTTTTTACTGTTTCCTTTTTCATCTTCTTCATCTCTGATTATCACTGTCAAAAAAAAATTCTTCGAGCTCTTTGAATTTGTACTTTTTGTGTCCTTTTTTCAAAGAACTATTTGTTTTCAGGTTAGACCCTCGTCCTTTTTTACTTTAATCATGAGCAGTATAACTGATATTAAGTGAGTTCTTACTCTAAAGGCCTTGAAAATTTTCTGTGAAACGTATCATATTCCTGATGAAGTTCATCCGCAAATACCCAGCCCCCATCAAACAATCCATGAGATTCCCAACGGTAAAATAGGTGTATATACTAGGTTCTTTGAGTATGCCAATTTTCAATTACCACTTTCTACTTTCTGTGTGAACATGCTTAGATACTACCGTATTCATATATCCTAACTTTCTGTCATTGGTGCGGCCAAGATTTCTCATTTTGAGATTCTTTGTCGCATCCATGGTTTTGAGCCGACGGTTGGATTGTTCCGTTGTTTTTACATTAATTCTAAAAACAAAGGCTGGTTATCATTCAATAAGCGCCAGAGAAGCAATGTCACCTGTTACACTAAGCCTTTAGATTCATTGAAAAGTTGGAATGACCGATTCTTTTGGGTCGATGCTTTTGCCTGTCTTGCTTCCTTTCCTTGGAACACTAGTACGACCATGTCAAATGATCCGTTCCCTAAGTCTTCCCAATACAACGCGAAACATTTTACATCCCTTGTTGCGCATCCGGGCCCTTTTCACAAGTATACAGAGCCCTTCCTTTGCTTGATAGGGATTAGTCGTAACTACACTTTTGATTTGGATACTTATCCTCGCTTTTTGCATGGAAATGATGAGGGTAGGTGTTTGTTATTATGCTTTGCTTTTACTTCGTCTTTTGGTTATTCTTTGCTAACTGTGTTGCTCCTTTTATGCAGACATGGATTTGTTCTCCTTCATCCGGACTGCTGATCCTTTCAAGGTAAAAGTTGTTGAGAGGCAGCGTGGTGAAGACGAGCCAAAGCTATTAGATACCACTGTTGGTCGCACCGTTCCCTTACTTTTAGTTGCTCCTGCCCGTGCCTCAAGTGAAGTCGAAGCCAGTGTTGACAAGCTGTTTGATAAGGAGGGTGGTGATAGTCAAGGAAAATAGAACGATTCCATTGGTGATACTTAGGGTGGCGGTATTCAGTTTGTTAGTGAAACCGCGAAGGTTGTTGCTGAGGATGCGGCCCTGTCACGACCTAAACAGAAAATGAAATGAAAAGCTACCGTGTTTGATTTTGGTGAACCTTCTCATCCTGCCAAGAAATTGAGAGATGGCCACGAGGTTTTGAGTGGTCCTACTATAGGGGGCAAGTCACAATCAGCAATTCATCGCTTACTTGTCGGGGCTGTATTGAATGCAGAGGTTAGAGGTGAAACTGCTCCTACTTTTCCATTTGTGACATCCTCCGTGTCTGCCACACAAGAACGTGAGGAAGGAGATCATACTAATTCCTTGGTTGGGGCTAACCTTCGTACTATTGGTGCTCCACAAAGGTTCGTAATCTCTTTAGATTCCTCTCATCATTCCGGTGCTAATATTGTGGAGGCTGAAGTTGATTATGTTCTCAGGTCCTCTATTCTGGTTATGACAGCTGCTACCGCTGTGACCGCTACGGCCAGTGTCACTCCGGTTATTAGGGAGGCAGTGACAAAGCCTTCTTTATTTGCTGCTGCTTCATCTTCTGCTGGTGGAACGGAGCATACCCCGGCTGGTTTTTCTAGCCTTACTGGCACTGATCTTTTAGTTGGTGATATCCGTACCGTCATTGACCCTGACTCTGACCTCCAAAAAGTATATGTGCCGAAATGGAATGTAACTAATGGGTCATGTCTTGACGATAGTGGCAGGTTTGCCATGAGATGGTAGATGAATTTGCACCCCCTAGGTTCTCTGCATCTGTTCATGGAATGAAGCATGACCTACTTTTTGCAGAGTTTAATATGGGAGCCGCTCGTCAGATGTCTTTAAGTGCTGAAGTAAGGATGTGTGTCGAGTATAATATTAGGGAAAAAGGAAGCTAAAAGCTGTTGTTGAGGACAAAGATATGTTGTTGCAGGCTAAAGGTAAAGATATTGATGATCTGAAAGCACAATTGCTTGTAAAAGAGGCGAACGCCACGAAAGCCATCCGTCTCCATGCCGAAGGCTCCAAATTTGAAGCTATTAAGAAGTCTCGCTGTGATGAGTTAAAGTTGTTGAAGGAGTGTAATGCTGCTCTTGAGGAGGAGAAAGGTTTGTTGGATGTGAAGGTAGCAGACCTTACGGCTACGGTTAAGGTTAGGGAGCAAGAAGCTGCTGATTCAGATGCTATGGTTACGACTGTTAAATTACATAATAACAGTCTTACTGATCAGGTATACTTTTTTTATTGCTAAAATTCATTCTTCTTTCTCCTTCCTTTTTTTATATTTCTGTGTGATCAGTTGGTGCGTGATTTGGAAATTTTCGCTGCCGGACTTCAGGAA
>BQNB010107758.1:0-23100 GCA_026074375.1 Tanacetum coccineum | reverse complement strand
TTAACTTTTTTGATTGAAACAATTTCTAGGCTAAGTTGCCATTGCAGCAGAGCTCTTTCATTAGCGGGGGAGGGTTGTTTTGATAGAATTTTTATTCCATAAACCAAATTTCCGGGTCTTGGGTGATTTACCAGTAGTTGAGAAAAAAAATTATTATTATTTAGGAATCATCCTTCTTAGATAGATTTTTTTTTGTTTTGAAATTGGTGGATATGCAAAGAAAATATAATCGCAACCTATTTCCATTCCTAATTTTAGTGTTTGTGATGGCTCTTGACAATCCTCATTATAGTCTGGACACTCATATTTTCTTTTAGGTGTTTCAATTATTTCTACTTGCTCTAATCTTAATACTTTCAAAAGCACATAGAGCAAGTAAAATACCTCACGTCAACAAATTCGATCAACATTTGAGTGCCTAAGATACAAAATGGCATTTGGATGCCTATGTTAACATGTTCCTAACATTCAACAATGTCGTCTATTACTAAATTTAGAATAAAAATAAAACAAACAAAACATTGAATAAGTGATGTATCATGAATGGACTATATATATAACATTAACATGTAATTTATAACCAACTTATATAAATTTCTTGACACTTTATCAATCATCACCATATATAGACAACCATGCCATCATCACCACCACCATCACCGTCGTTCTTCTGGGGCGATACCCCTGAAGACGAATACTACGCCTCCCAAGGTGTACGTAACTCAAAATCATATTTTCAAACCCCTAATGCAAAAATATTTACACAATCATGGCATCCATTAGACCCAAACCAACCCATCAAAGCAACCATATTCATGACGCATGGATACACATCCAACTGCAGCTGGTCCTTCCAAGAAATATGTATATGGTACGCCAAATGGGGATATGCGGTCTATGCAGCTGATCTCATTGGTCATGGAGACTCAGATGGAGTTCGTGGATATATGGGTGACATGAATAAGGCTGCTGCCACTTCATTATCGTACTTTGTTAGTGTTCGTCAGAGTGAACCTTACAATACCCTCCCAGCTTTCCTTTTTGGGGAATCGTTGGGTGGTTTGATCACTATGCTTATGTACTTGCAATCTGAGATCGGTATGTGGTCTGGCTTAATTTTCTTAGCACCGCTTTTTGTCATCCCCGAAGAAATGGTATCTAAGGTAATTTTATTGGGATTAATTTCATATCTCCCCCTCTTTTCATCATTAATTTCATATATACCCAAATTACAACATTTGAATTAGGGGTGGCAATTCTGGTCGGGTTTGGCGGGTTCGGGTTGACAGGTTGGCGGGTCAGAAAACCTCAACCCAAACCTGACCCATTTAAATAATCGGGTCGGCTATGTCAACCCTAACCTGTTTACACATAACCCGAACCTGACCCATTTAACCTGTATATATACTTGGGTTGACGGGTTAAATAGGTTACATGGGTTGAATAGGTTAAACGGGTTTCAGGTTGACCCATTTAACCCATTTTATATACAAATGTTAGCACAATACACGGGTTAAACACGTTAAATGGGTTTGTGGGTCGACCCGTTTAACCCGTATAATAAAATATAAATAATGTTAAATTTAAGAATAAAAATCTTAAACGGGTTGGCGGGTCGACCCGCTTAATTTATACTCAACCCGAACCTGACCTGTTTAATAAACGGGTTAGATAGGTCGACCCAAACCTGACCCAAATATATTTAGACTCAACCCGAACCTGTTAATTTTCGTGTCGGTTTCAGGTCGGGTTTCGTGTCGGGTCAGAAATTGCCACCCCTACTTGCAGTCTTATAGTAACTTGTGAAAACATTCAAGTAGTTGGTGTAGCATCTCTTAATTTCTTCTCCATCCTGTTTTGACAGTCCTAGTATTTCTCCTATTGTACCAAACTCATTTCCAAAGTATATACTTAAATATCCTCCAAGGCCTTCAATTAATTTGTACAAATCAAATACATGTATTTGTACTCCATTTATCTTGGGAGGAATTGGACCAGTGAGTGGCTTCTCCAAGTAACTTTTGTAAAACCATCTTACTACCTTATCAAATCTTTCTCTAAAAGTATCTCATTGTTGGCTAATTATCTCATCTTGTTTTATTAGATTGAGGAAAGCAACATATTCATTAAAAGTGTTTACTTTTGTTGAATATAGAGTTCCTTTAATCTCAATCATATCATCTTGCATAGGTACTAAGCCAACTGTTTTATTTTCTTCTGCACTATTCTCTAGTGACTCAAAGTATTTCTCTAAATACTCATTGTGCATAATTCTTAGTTTATCCTCATTGAACTTGTGATCGTTTGGGTTCTTAAACATATAGATAAGTCTACATGTATTATCCTCATATATGATTCCAAAGCCCTGTCTTTCTAGTAGTTCTATTGAGAGTATGTTTAAAAGTGTTTACTTTTGTTGAATATATAGTTCTTTTAATCTCAATCATATCATCTTGCATAGGTACTAAGCCAACTGTTTTGTTTTCTTCTGCACTATTCTCTAGTGACTCAAAGTATTTCTCCAAATACTCATTGTGCATAATTCTTAGTTTATCCTCATTGAACTTGTGATCTTTTGGGTTCTTAAACATATAGATAAGTCTACATGTATTATCCTTATATATTATTTCAATGCCCTGACTTTCTAATAGTTCTATTGAGAGAATATTTAAAGTAACTTCAGGTGCATAATGAACTCCAGGTATAAGATACCCTTGATCACCATTTTTGACCACAACTTCTTGTATTCCATAGGTAAATAGAAATTTCATTTGATTATCCAATTTATTTGCAGCAAAACTCTCTTTTATGTTGCAAAATAGGTTCAGTTTGGAACATAAGTGCATGTTTGTGTTATTACTAACATACCATATGTCATCCCAATGCCCTTGATCTGTGCCCTTAATCATGAATTTAGTTTCAAAGTGAATCAATTATAGGCACTTAAGACTTATAAAGGGCTTTGTTGCCATGATACCTTCACTTATCACTTGTGCAGACTTACTTATGTTGCCAAACATCTCTGTCCCTTCACTTTGAGTCTTCATAGGGCAGTTTTTGACAACATGTCCCCTTTGTCTACACTTAAAACACTTGTGTCTCCTAAGGATGTTATTGGGCTATGGTTGATTGATAGTAGAATTATATAATTCTATTTCTTCCATCCTTCTCTTCAATATTTCTTTGCAGTCACGGGTTATTTGCCTTATGCAATTTCCCAGCCGTGCCTCTCTTTCTCTTTTCAATTATCTTTGAATGAAAACATGCTGCATCTTCTTTCTTAGAGGTCTCCTAAGTTTGCTCTGATGCCACATATTAGAAGTGCTACAGCCTGGTGATTTGAGGCTTGACCACTTGCCCTCTATGAAGGAATTTGTATTAACCATGTTAGGACAGACAGAAAGGGGTGTTTGGTTCTTATATGTAAGTCAGCGATTTTTGCAGTATGCAAAGTAATAAACAATAGAATTTGGAGGAAAAACTAGCACAAGGTATAACTGTAATACTTTGATTGATTAGAAATTGTTATACATACAATCCTATTTATACTATGTTAACAGGTGTCTTTATGAAAAGATGTGTTGGTTTAATTGTTCCAACAGTTGTGTCTTTTCAAAAAGCAACTATCAAATAACTGTAATAACTAACTGTCTTAATAAGGGTTTGTTGGCCTTTGGCCCAGACCATAAACGTGCAGCCCTTATATGTACAATGGGTCTGCTAAACTTAAACTAGAGTTATGAATTACATTTGTATTATAAAACACACAGATAAGACTTTGTGATCTTAAATCTTCCAACAAGAATGACCATGTAATTGGCATTTTCATTACACTTTAGCCATCTAGAAAGAAAGTTTGATCACTCTTCAAAGAAGATTCGCTCACAATTGTAATTTTTTTCTTTTGGATATTAACTAGAATTGAAAATATAGCGAGAGGGCACGAGCCCAAGTTTTCTAGCAGTGGTGTTCTTGGGGATGACTTTACGAAGATAGATGATGGTAAATATAGAAAAGACTGTTGAACCAAATGTTAATGTTGCTTCCTACATAGCAATTGTAAAATTAAAGAAGAAAAAAAGGACCAAAGGGGTTAACTTTATGGGTTAATTTTTTTACTTCCAATCTTCAGCGCTACTAATGTAATTGTCTAATTGTAATGCAAGGTATGGAACTTGTGGTTTGGAATTTTTGAAGTTGTTCCTTGTCTTGTATTTGCCATTTTTAAGTTACTACTGTATTTTGTGCTTTGAAATGGCTACTATGATGCTGCACTCTAGGAAAAAGGTGAATAGAACTTGTTTTGTGATTTTCCTTCTTAATGGCTACTGTATTTTCCATTAGTTACTACAAAATAACTGAAAATATGTTGAAAATATGTTGCACTAAAATGATACAACACTAGAAAGTGTTTCAATTGATACATTAAAGTATCACAATTGCTAAACATGAGCAACACTTTTGAAAAGTGTTGCATAATCCAATATAAGTGTTGCATAAACCTAAGGCAACATTACATAAGGCAGCACTTGGCAAAGTGTTGCATTATGTGTAATGCAACATTTTAAAGGCATAATACAACACTTTATTGGTGTTGCCTTAACTTCATGTTCTTGTATTATAACACCCCCATTTTGATACATATAGCAGCGGAAGCTAATCTGGGGTATTATTTCATAGTACAATAGTCATAATCATAGAAAACGAGTCATAAAGAGACGTTTTGGAAAAAGTTGTTATCATTCATTTATTCATCACAGTTTTTACAAACAGAGGTCCCAAAGATCTACAAGAAATTAAAAAGTTTGAATGATAAACAAGTTAAGTTATGATGCTCAGTTACTATAACACCCCGTGTTTTAGGGTTATTGACGTCGTCAATAAATTCATAATGTATCTTTTGTATTTATACGCGTTTGCTTTAAATCGTAAACGTTAACTTAAATCGCGTACGCCAAAAATCATCGTTCAATGTAAACTGACATCAAATGATTTAAAGTTTGCATCAAGCAAGTATTAAATAATTATTTTGAGAATAATTATGGTCTTTGTTCATTGTATTTTTATTGGTAGCGTAAATTGACTACGTTTCACGATAAATTGCGTTTAGGCATACCCGGAACCACCAAAACTTTTCTACGCTTCAACAAATACCTACATTTATACCCAATACATAAAAATTACAAAAATATGTCACCTATATCTCCTTATGGCCGGATTTACTTCAATTGATGCAAAGAAATAAGAGAAAAATCATCAAGTGGTCTTTGTACATTTTCTACACCATTAAACCCTATGTTTCTTTGTCTCCTTGACCACTAGTCTTCCTTAAGACCATGGATATGTTCCTTGACTAAGTATTGCACATTTTTGACCATCTAACTCTTATATAAGGCAAGTAACTCATAGATAACAAAATACTTAGTGAAAAAGATCAAAAATCCTCTCCTTTGTCTCTCAAAGCCACGGACTCACTATGGGTACAACTAACAATCCATATCTAAATAGTTCTAAAACCAATAATATCTACATACATCAATACTAAAGATATTCTGATGACTGTTTTCCAAGCATTGGCTAATCATTTGCATGCATTAATCAGAAGAAAAAAAAAGAGAAGTTAGGGTTTTCACATGGAAAACAAAGGTTCTCTTTGTTATATAATTTTGGTGTTTAAAGTTAACAAGGGTTTTGCATGTTTCTCATCACTCATACATCATGTTCATTAAGGTTACTAAAACATTTATCTTTTCATTATTTCATGTTTGTTATGTACTTTATATGTTGTTTATTTTAGTTAAATCAACATTTAGGGACTTTTGAATGGTAATAGGATAATTAATAATGTCTATACTTTTATGCCCTTTTTCATATCTCTTATTGTTATATTTTTAATGAAATAATTGATGATTAAGTATGTTAACTTGTTGTTTAAGTTTAAACATGATTTGGTATAAATTAGGGTTATAAAAGTTATTTAATATATTACAAGTGAAAGTAATGTAAATAACTTGTAAATCTTTGGCAAGTGGAAAATATGTGGACTAATGGACATTAATATAAGTATCACATATGTTATATATAGTTATTAGGGTTCTATAATAAACTACTAGTTGAAAAATACACAAAATAAGCTTTTTATAAAAAGTATACACTTGGATAATAAAGTGGTGTATAAATTCGACACTTAGACAGTAGGTTTTGACTAACTTTATAAATACATAATACGCTCATGATGATTTCCAAAATGATAAGAAATACTTGAAAAAAATGATTTTATAACGTAAAAGATACGTTAGAGTTACTGAGTTTAACGACGAGAAATAATTATATAAATACTATTTTTTTAAAAAGACCTTATTCATAATACAGAAGTTTATTTTTTGTTAAACTTCATATAATCAATAAAACTCTGATCAAATACAGAGGATCTGTTGCTCGAAAGAATCGTTAAAAACGGAACTATAACGAATAAAATACGACGTTTACGAGTTTTAACGACGAAAACGATATAAAAACATTTAGGGTCTGGTGTGAACAGTAAAAGTTACTGTTCACAAGTAGGTCCAAAATTTTAAAATGTCAAATTTTGATAACTCGACTTAATACGAAAACATGAGCGCAAGAAACACGTCAAATGGACTTGAAACGCGAAAGTTATACTATATTTTCTAAGGTTTAATTATAAAATAACGTTTTTATTATTAACACAATTTTACATAAACAATTAGATGGAGGATTGAGCTATATAGACCTATATTGTGGTATCTAGTTAGCAAAGGTGATATATTACTAGGGTAGTTTCATAATGTGGCCTCTTCAGGGACGATGGAAGTATCGACTAGTTGTTTAGGATTTACGGCATGTGAAGTGTCCTAGCTCGCTCATAAGTCACTAAATGACCTACTTTAACTTTGATAGGCTGCCGATCGATAGTATTGATGAGCTTATAGGATTATATGATGATTGAAGTAATAAGCTTACAAAGGGTGGGTACTTATACGACCTATGTTAATTTAGGTTGCATCTGACGATTTGCGTGACGCATTATTTATGATATAATTGTTATAATCGCTCTCACTCGAGGTGGAGTTCATCAAGACCCAATTTTTACAGTTTTACTGATTGTACTATTTTTGGTGGGTGGAAAATAGCTTTGTTTTATTTATTGGACGAAAAGTAGTGGATTTTTTATATTGATTACATGAGTTTACTTAGTAGCGGATTACCAAGCTTAAGGTCCCATTGTCATAAAGTCAATATTGATTGATGTAGTTTGGAATTTAGATTATATGAGCACGAATGTTATTTAATAGATCTATTTGGGAAACGACCCTCCTAAGTTCGGGTGTCTTAGCTATTTCTGCGGGATACGTATCGTATTTAGTGTGTTTTCGAAAGTGGATGAAGTTAGTAGGGTTGAAATATATAATGGAGAGATAGATAGATATATATATTTTTATTGCATTGATAGATTGTTCAAGCTTCAGTGTCATGAGCTGAGTGGTATTTGTAATCTGTTCTGTGATGGTATGCATGGGTGCAATGTCCACAGGGAAAGTCTTGCGAGTTAGGCACATTTACTTTATATTATTTAAACATATGAATGTTACAAATATTTTTGTTGAAGTTTTAAGCAATGTTTTCAGGAGGTCAATATGCACTAGGTGCCAGGGATGCATTGGGTTACATTTTGGATAGGACGCTTAAAGATTTATGTGCATCATATTTTGGGTAATGTATTGTCAACTTTTGTAATATTTAAACAAGGAAATGTTTAAAGCTAATGATGTTGTCTTAATTCTTTTATTTAATCCAATGTATCTAGTTTAAACGGACTTTTTGTGTTGAGTTCGTGTTATATATGTTTTGATAGGGCATCTTCGATGTTAACACGCCCTGGTTACTATTTTATTCCTGCTTTTTGCGACCCATTTTGGGGGTGTTATGATTGGTATCAGAGCAAGGTTATAGAGAACCAGGTCAAAATGTTTTTGCTGGGACTATAAAACCCGTTTTTCAAACATTTGAATTTCTTAAAAAAAGGTTTTTATGGGGACACACTGAGTTTTTGCATTAGTTAGTTTTACTAGATGCTTACATGATTCACTATTGAGTTGCATTAGTTGGTGTATGACTAGATGCATTATAATTGATATACGTGTTCATTTTATAGTAATGTTAGTTACTCTATTAAGGGTTTATTAGTATTTTTTATAATGAATGTGTTTTGCATTTGTTCGCAATACAACTCTACAATTATTTATATTAAGGGATTTTTTATATAAATAAGAGAATATTTCTTCAGGCAATGTAGTACGATAAGCTCGTAGGTCCTAAGCGATGCCTAAACATTAAGCTATCGAATATGATACCTTACCATCATTCATTTATGCCATAAGTGTATACTCGTATTTACCATACCAGCCTTATATAATATATTTATATAAGTTAAGTTTTGCTCGTTGCAAGTAGTTATGTTTTCATTATTGACAATTACCTATGCGTCTGTTTATATTAATTCCGAGCCATAGAGATTCTAGTAAGCTTCTGATGAGGAGCTAGAGGAACCAATGAAGGATCAGCCACTATCTACTGATGCCTCACCTATAGCCCTATCACCACGCTACATTGCTGACTCTAATCCAGAAAAGGATAAAGAGGACCTTGAGGAGGATCCTGCTGACCATCCTGCTGACGGATGAGACAATTATGATAATCAGTCATCTGATGATGACAACGATGATGATGATGTTAAGAAGGATGAAGAGTACGAGGAGGAGGAGGAGTACCTAGCTTCTGCCGACCCTTCTGCTATACTTACAGATGATCCTGTCCATTCAAACTGAGAATACAGAGGCATTTAAGACTGATGAGTTTGCTTCTACAATACCCACCACTCCACACCATATCATCTTGCTTTCTGAGACCAAATCTTGTACTATACGGATGTCTATTTAACACCATACTCTACGATTACCATCTACTGAGGCATGCATTACCAAGTTTGCTGCTGCACTATCTTCATCAATATTAACTTAAATTCCTTATTTACTCTTACAAACTACTCTATTAAATATTATGAAATCATAATGCTATTTTGACGAAAATGAGCAATGCATCGTTAGCCCTCAATTATACATGTAACATCCGAGAATTTTCGAATTTAGAATGACAATATCAATCTTTGACTTTTAGGGTCTGGCTTGACTTATAAGAACGATCATCTAAATCACGTTTTCACGACTCGGACTCTAAAATGATCATCTACTGTACTAAAAGGGATTTATTTAGCCATGGTTACGGTTATCTTAACAATGCATAATGTGGTCTCACCTTCCTACTTGTTGGGTCACGAGTGTTTATGATTTTTCCCCCTTGAATGAAACGTTCAATATACATTTTGTGCCCTGTGAACTTTCAGGAAACAATGAACAACTGTTGATCAAGGGAAGATGTTGAGGAAATTGGCAGTTTGAGCCCAGCGAGTGGCTAATGCTATCGAGGCTATTGCCATTTATGAGACGAAAACCAACATGGCCCGTAAGTCAATAAGCCAGACCGAACAACAAGAATGCAAGGTAGCAGATAATGCTAACAATAAAAGAAAGTGGGAAGGTAACCACAATGGGCAATGTATTGTAAAGGGCGGGAATTGCAAGAAGGTTGGCCACATAACCTGTGAAATCCTATAATGATTCCATAGATCGTTATTAGGACTCATCTAAGGTATGATAACAATGATTGTAACACGCAGCAGAATATAAAGAACACAATCATGTTACTAATAAGGTTTTCTTTATTAAACCTTAATAAAGAAACTAACTACTAACTACTACACACGCTTTCTATGCGTTTCTAGACTCTCATTGGAGAAGTCTACTATGACGAACACGTTCCCGCGGTTAACACCGAGGAGCTATTTGGTCCCGATGCAAGACCTCGTCTTTCCGGTAAACAACGCCCCGAAAAAAAAAACCAAATCCGATACATCGACGAGCACCGGGGGGAGTAGCTCGTCGGCCCAATTCGAGGAGTTTCTGACACACGAACTTCGTCTCAAATGGGAAGCCACCGGAAAGGCGTTCGAGGTGGCGAAAGAGAAAGACCGGACGATAACGCGTTTGGAAGAGTTGAGAATTCTCGCCCTTAGCACGAAGGATTTGTCGGATGACGACGCCTATTATATCAATTTGCAAAAAGCCGCCATCAAAGAAAAATTAAAATTGCAAATGCCGAGGCCTTCGAACAACAACGGCGACGACGACGAAACCGAAGACGACGAGTATAATTTTTTTAATTTTTCGAATGTTTTTTTTAATATCCGAATGTATTTTTTTTAGTATTGTAATTTTAATTTTTAACGAATGAAATGAATTTAGTTAGTTTTAAAATTGTGGAAAAAAAATTAGTGAGGCCCAAAAAGTGATGTTATGATTAGAGGGGTTTTTTTGTGTTGATGTTGAAATGTTAAAACTGACATGGCAGTACTTTTTTGGTATCATGGTGTTATGACACCTAGGGCAATGGGGATAACTTCCATGTTGCAAGCTACAAAGATCTTAGAGCCTCAGGTGTCATAACACCATAACACCAAGAAAGGACCGCCACGTCAGCTTTAACACCATAACACCAACACACAAAAAACCACTCTAATCATAACACCAAAATAACATTACTTTTTGGGCCCACCTTTTTTTCTTTTTTATTTATTTAACCAAATTAAATTTTAATCATTTAATAAAAATATAAATTTAAAAAAAGTAAAAACAAAACAAAAAAAGAAAAAAAATGTGCCACTTTCTTCTACATATATCTCTTTCGTCTTCCTCCTTTGTAACACAAACACACACAAACACACACTACACACTAGGGGTGAGCAAAACCGACCGACGACCGAAAACCGACACAAACCGACCGAAACCGACACCGACCGACACAAACCGACCTTACTAGGGTCGGGACTCGGGATGGGTTTTCCACGATGTCGGGACTCGGTTCGGTTCGGGACTCGGGATGAGTCGGGATCGCACAAAGAAAACCACACAAACCGGGATTACTCGGGCCTAACTAGGTTCGGTTCGGGACTCGGGATTAAATCGGGTCGGGATTCGGTTTGGGTTTTCCACGATGTCGGTTTCGGGATGAGTCGGGATCGGGTCGGGACGGGTCGGTTTCGTCCCGATGCTCACCCCTATTATAACAACGTGATTGTTTTAAAGGATATTGTGAGTTTATAGCTCCCCTGTTTTTACTCGTTTTACATATATTTGGGGTGAGAACATGATTGTTTACAAATTGGTTTACATACTTATTTGCATAGCTCGCTATGGGATACATTATTTGACTTCATTTTTGGTCACAAATGCATATTTTTAAATTACTTCCCGGGTGTTCTTGGAGGGGACACCGGTAACGGGAGTACATATTTTTGCATTACTGCCCGGGTGTTCTTGGAGGGGACACCGGTAACGGGAGTACATATTTTTACATTACTGCCCGGGTGTTCTTGGAGGGGACACCGATAACGGGAGTATATACGCATTATTTGTATCCCTGCCCAAATTAGGGTACATACAAGTCTACGTCACAGCGTCATGAACTGTAAATCACTTGGAGGGTGAGCGCGAATGTTATGAAATAGATCTATTCGGATGTGGATCCCTGTTCGGGTGATTAGCGATCACTTGGTAAACGAACATTATAGATCTATTCGGGATTGACAACCCCCGTTCGGGTGACTAGCTATCACTGGGAACGAACGTTATAACATGTCGGATTATATTGTTGGGGACTCTTCGGCCTCCCTCAACATGGACGAGTTTATAATAGTGCAGGCACGGAAATTTGTATAGTGCGGGAAATGTCACAGAATTTATATAGTGACTCAATTTTGTTCATAAAATGTGTTATGCATTCTTTATAAAATCTTTGGGATAAGATTTGGTACTTTTGATGACATAAAATGTGTCATGCATTCTTTATAAATCATTGGGATTTTTACATAGTACTGTGATATACAGTGGATTACATTTATATTTAAACTAATCTATGAACTCACCAACTTTAATGTTGACACTTGTAAGCATGTTTTTCTCAGGTGGATTAGATGCTTGGACTATTTGATGTGCATTGGAGTCTTTACATTCAAGCTTTTCATTGTGATGCAAATTATGGGACAAATGTATAATTAAATTCAGATTTTTATTGAATCAACAAATGTTATTTATTCAAACGACATCTAGAGGTCGTTCTCTTGTATCTATTGCTGTGTATTACGAAGTAACACCCCATTTGGTATTCCGCTGCGTTGTAAGTGATTTTTGGGGGTGTTACAATACATGGCCTGATCAACTATGTATAATTCAGGATAGTACAATGCCATGCTGAGAGTGGTCACTCTAAAAACTTCTTGTTAAGGAAATAATTATCTACTTATATCATGTTATGTGTGAATATTCATAGAACGCGTTTACTTTTGGAAATCGAATTAGTAACCATATCAACTAAGAAGACCTTTACTCTGTCTTACTATAAAGTTGACATCATCTTATACCAAATCCTAAGCCGAGAAGCCAAGACACATTACTAGTCGCCCTATGACAATTTCGCTATCTAATTTGCTCGCCATTAGAGAATTTACTAAATCACCCATTCAAAATTGAATTAATGCCGTCGAACTCGGTAGTTTCGATGTGATAATCGGTATGGATTGGCAGGCAAAGTACCAAGCGATCATTATGTGTGCCGAGAAGATTGTTTGCATTCCCTAGGGAAATGAAACCTTAATCATACATGGTGACGAAAGTAATCAGGGAAATGTGACGTGATTGAAAATCACTTTATCCACTAAAATGCAGAAGTACATGCAAAAAGGATTTTCTATCTTTTTGGCACATGTCACTGCAAAGAAGGTTGAAGACAAGTTAGAGAAGAAGCGACTTGAGGACGATCTAATAGTTCGAGACTTCCCTGAAGTATTTCCTGAGGACTTGTCGGGTCTTCCTCCGACTCGACAAGTGGAATTTCAAATTGATTTGGTACCTAGTACTGCACCGGTAGCATGGGCACCTTATCGATTGGCGCCTTCCGAAATAAAAGAGTTATCGGAGCAACTGAAAACGATTATAAAAGAATTTTATAAACAATTTATAAAAATTATATAAAACAATAAGTTTAGTATTTTTAACAGATTACACCTATTTTTAGGATTCCAAAATGATAAGAATCTTAATTTTTCAATTAATAACGAATGAGTTATGAATTTCACGAGTTTACGACAATTAATACTTTTATAAAACAATTTTTATAAAAGTTACTATTCATGACAGAAACTTTTATTTTTGTAACCTCAAAAATACAAATAGAACTTTCAAAATAGGAGAACACGCTCGAAAGAATCGCTAAAAACGGAGCTATAATGAAGAAATTATGACATTTATGAGTTTTACGATAACAAAAACTATATAAATATATTTAGGGTCTGGTGTGAACAGTAAAAGTTACTGTTCACCAGGAGGTCCAAATTATGAAAATGTCAAATTATGATAACTCGTCCTAATACGAAAGCGTGGGCATAAGAAACGTCAAAATCGGGCTTAAAACGCGAAAGTTATGCCAGTTTTACTAAAACTGTAATTATAAACGTTTTCACTCTATAACAACGATTTCTAAATTACAAATAGACGGTGATGAAGCTATATAGAATTATATGTGGTTATCAAAGTACTATATTACTAGGGAGTTTCATAATGAGGCCTCTTCGGGGTGGCGTATCGACGAGTTGTTGGATTTACGATTTAAAGTGTCCTAGCTCCTCATACGTCACTACATGACCTCTTGAATTATGATAGCCCGAACGATAGTATGATGTAACTAACATAGACTTGTATATGATGTTAGTTAATCAAATCGATTAGTGCTTATACGACCTATGTTCATTTAGGTTGCATTCGATCATTTACGTGACGCGTTATCTGTGATATTTGGATTATCAGTAACTCAAGGTGAGTTCATAGCCCCACGTTTTACATGCTTTTGTTTTATAAGTTTTTGGGGTGAGAAACATGCAATGTTTTACAACTGGACACAAGTGGATACTTTTATATTATGATTACGTGTTGCCTAAGTAGCGATAACCCATTCTGAGCCCATTATCATGAACTGTCAATTACTGGACTGTGAGCGCGAATGTTATGAATAGATCTATTGGGATTGACATCCCCGTTCGGGTGATTAGCTATCACTGGGCAAATGAACGTATACCATGTCGAACATAGGATGTTGCGGGTTAGAACATCATCACGGGCAATGTAGGCCATTTATATGGTATTCATTTATGTCGAGCTTCAGTGTCATGAGCTTAGGGCAACGTAATTACATTTTATATGTTGTTTTAGCATCTGTTGCATTACATACACTTAGAAATCTTGTGGTCCTACAATATAAGATTTATCAAACCTATGAATTCACCAACATTATTGGTTGATGTTTTAAATGCTAATGTTTTTCAAGGGGATCAGTAAGCACGAGTGCAAGGATACATTGGTTGTTATGATTTTGATATCATGCATTAAAGATTTTGTCGGCATTTCATATATGTAAAACTGTTATGGGCTAGAAATCTTTGTAGTTAGAACAAGTGGACAAGTGTAAGCATCGGCTTATGTAACAATTACTTTGTCTAAATCCAATGTAATCAGTTTTAAAATGCTTTTTTGGTCGTTCTATATATATCTTGTGTTATTGATCTATGAAGTAACACGCCCCAGACCCTTATTCCGCTGCGACCCAATTTGGGGGTGTTACAGATTGGTATCAAGAGCCAAGGTTATAGAGAACTAGGTCAAATGTTTTTGCTGGACTATAACCGTTTTCAAACATTGCATTCATACAAAGGGGTTTACATGGGGCATACATATGTGCATACATTCATGCATACACTACTTGTTGCATTAGTTGGTTGGACTAGATGCAATTCATAATTGATCCGTGGTTATAATATATTTCGTATATTACAATAAGAGCCTTATATAATATACTCATATAAGTTATTTCTGCTGGTCACAGTAGTCATGTCAGCTGATTCCACAGTTACCTATACTTCTGTTCACTCTGAGGCACGATCATGGAGTATCCCATCTGAGGATCCTTAAGAGGAGGTAGGCCAGACAGTTACTGGAGAAGGCACCACATTCTCCAGAGTATGTACCTGATCCCATGGAGCTGGAGGATCATGTACTAGTGTACATTCCTGAGCCTGAGCACCTTGAGTACTTAGTGCCAGCTGAGGATGATGCACCTATAGAGGCATACATTACTGAGGTTGCTTTTGCACCACCACCACCACCATCCTTTTTACCCTCACTTATCCGACCCCCACGTATTAGAGCAGCCATGACTCAGATGAGAGCTGCAGCACCATCCACCTATCATCCACTACTCCCATCAGGGACACCACCATTGTTACCTATACCACTACCTGCACCATCCACTAGCCGCAGAGCTGATATTCCCGAGGCAAACACGCCGCCTCGGAAGAGGCTACTACTTACTACTTCCAGACCTGGGTGTGAGGTTGAGGAGAGTTCTGCTGCTGCTATTGCGAGACATCCAGTGGGGGGGGGGGGGGGGACCGGGAAAGGGGTGGTGGGTGAGTGGGGTTGTGGGGAGGGGGGGGTGGGGGTGGGAGGGGGTGGTGAGTGGGGGGGAGGACCCACTATGGCCCGTAGGGTCGATTACAGTTTCGTAGACACTGTGGAGACTAGGGTCCGAGATACTGAGAGGAGGGTGATGGCCGCCTTAGAGGTGGTCAACTTGAGGGTCAATTACCAGTAGATGTTCACAATAGAGAGAGTTCAGAGTTTTACTCATGACATCACGATGCCCAGAAGGATCGTGCAGCTGTGAGAGCTGAGATTGAGGTATTGAGGAGAGAGAGACTTGCTTACAAGTAAGATAGTATGGAGAATCGTCAGGCCTTGGCTAGGTCTGAGGCTTACAGCAGGGAATTAAAGGCACATATTACAGTGTTAGAGACTCAGACGCGTCGCCACGAGTGGTAGCGTCAAGACGCGGATGATCAAGCGATAAGGCATATCATGCATATTCAGGCTTTAGAGGCTGGAGCACGCGATGACACCTTAGAGGATACTGGTAGTAGTGCTTAGGGTTACTTTTCTACCATATTGTACCTATACTATATAGCCTACTAAGTTTTTATGGGTTGCTCCCAGCTAGCAGGCGGTATAGATCTTTGTTTTGACTAGCTAACCGGTATGTTATCTTTGACTTTTGTCTACTATGTTGTATAGCCTACTAAGGAATTACGTGGTAACTCCCGCTAGTATAGGCTATAGGTTGGTATATATTCTTTTACTTAAAACCTAATCGAGGTTGATCATATTTGTATGTGAACCTAATCATGTAAGTTTTCCAGTTTATATAAGGAATTTTGGTATTATGTCATGTCGTAATCGAATTTTTTGTGAATGAACTGTCGACAAACTCCCTTAGTGCCTTTGAAATATATAGGTTTTGCCACTTTCATAAATTCTAATAAGAGCATACTCGAACAACCGCGTTCAGTCCTTCTGCCACCCGTATCCCGAAGTGTGGCTGTCATCGCCATTCCGTTTGCCATCACTGCTGCCAAAGCTGCAGTGTACACCTTGTCATCATTGCTGAACTTGGCTATTATGAACCTAAGGAATTAAGAAAAGCGATTTAGGTGGGGGTTCCTGTTTGAGGGCTGGTTGTTGTGACCGGTGTTGTAACCTTGTGGCTCGTTTTGGTAGCATTGTTTGATTACAATTCATTTGTATATTTCACTGGTATTGAATCTCACTGTTATTTAATCATGTATCAATGTCCAAGTCATGGTTTATGATGTTTATGAAATCTAACGGTTTGTATTTTCTGGTGATTGAAGAAAATTGGCACCAAAAAACGGAGCCACAAGGTCAACACCGTCCACAACACCCCCAGCCCCAACAGCAACCCCCCACCACCATCGGTCACTAATGCCCAATCTTCAGGCAATGAATGACGCAAGGTGTCACTAGGGCCGCTTTGGCAGCACGTTATGCAACCGGAAATTGCGATGACAAGCCAACTCGGGAACGGGGTGGCAGAAGGACTGAACGCGTTGTACAAATGCACTTATCTAGACTTTATTAATTGCAAACCTCTATATTCAAAGGACTAAGGATTGTGAAGTTAACACAATGGTCGAAGAGGAAGGAGACTGTTTTCCGCATAAGCAACTGCTCTATGGAAAATCAAATTAGGTTTTCCACTTGTACCCTTCTAGCAGGTGCTCTAACATGGTAGAATTCCCATGTTTTGACTGTCAGTCATGATGTTGCATATGCAATGACATGGGCCGATCTGAGAAAGAAGATGACTGACAAGTACTGTCCAAGGAACGAGATGAAAAAGCTCAAGGCTGAATTGTGGAATTTGAAAGTGAAGGGTACTGATGTGATAGGGTACAACCAATGTTTCCAGGAACTAGCACTGCTGTGTGTTAGGATGTTTCCGGAGGAGTCTGACAAGATTGAAAGGTACGTCGGCGGATTACCCGACATGATCCATGGAAACATTGTAGCATCAAAGCCAAAAACCATGCAAGAGGCTGTTGAAATGGCCACTGAACTAATGGATAAGAAAGTCAGCACCATTGCTGAAAGACAGGCTGAGAACAAAAGGAAGTTTGAAAACCTTCCCCGAAAATAATCAAAAACCAAAACCAACAGAACAAGAGACAGAACACTGGCAGGGCCTATACTGCAAGGACTGGTGAAAAGAAGCCATACGGGGGATCTAAACCCCTATGCGCTAAATGCAACTATCACCACGACGGTCCGTGTGCTCCAAAATGCCACAAATGCAACAAAGTTGGCCATTTTGCTCGTGACTGTAGGAGTGCGGGAAATGCCAACAATGCTAACAATCAAGTAGGCACTGGCCAGCCAGAAACTGTTCAACATGCTTCAAGCCTTCGAGTTTGGAGTTTCAAGGACACTTCAAAGAGGGAATGTCCCAAGAGCTTAAAGAACAACAAAATACCGTGGATTCAAGTTGGTAATAACAGGGCTCCAGCCAAAGTGTATGTGGTGGGACATGCAGGGACAAACCCAGATTCCAATATCGTGACGGGTACGTTCCTTCTCAACAACCGCTATGCTTCTATATTATTTGATACTGGTATCGATAGGATATATGTGTTATTGAAAAATAGATTTTATAAAAAACATTTTAAGTTCCCAAATGGATATCATGCCATCTACCTTAGATCACTATTATGATGTCGAACTAGCGGACGGGAGAATAATTAGGTTAAACACTATCCTTAGGGGTTGCACATTAAATCTCCTGAACCACCCATTCAACATAAATTTAATGCCCGTAGAACTTGGTAGTTTCGACGCTATAATTGGGATGGATTGGTTGGCAAAGTACCAAGCAATCATTGTGTGTGCCGAAAAGATCGTTCGTATCCCCTGGGGAAATGAAACATTAATTGTTCACGGCGACGAAAGCAACCGGGGACACGAGACTCGTCTGCACATTATCTCGTACTCCAAAACACAAGAATACATGCTAAAAGGATGTCCAGTCTTTTTGGCACATGTTACTACAAATGAGGTTGAAGACAAGTCGGAGAAGAAGTGACTTGAGGATGTACCAATAGTTCGAACATTTCCTAAAGTCTTTCCTGAGGACTTGCCGGGTCTCCCTCCGACTCAACAAGTGAAAATTTTCAAATTGATTTGGTACCTGGTGCTGCACCTGTAGCGCGGGCACCTTATCGATTGGCACCTTCTGAAATGAAAGAGTTGTCGGAGCAACTAAAAGAACTATCTGACAAAGACTTTATAAGACATAGTTCCTCACCCTGGGGAGCTCCAGTCTTGTTTGTCAAGAAGAAAGACGGATCATATCCCGGATAGTGCATTGAATTAATCGGGAATTGAACAAGCTAAACGGTGAAGAACGTTATCCACTTCCAAGAATTAATGATTTATTTGATCAGAGCTAAGGGTTGAGTGTCTACTCTAAGATCGACCTAAGGTCAGGTTATCACCAACTGGGGGTTCGAGAAGAAGACATTCCAAAAACCACTTTCAGAACCCGTTACGGCCATTATGAATTTCAAGTGATGCCTTTGGTTTGACAAACGCACCTACCGTATTCATGGACCTTATGAATCGGGTGTGCAAACCATATTTGGATAAATTCGTAATTATCTTTATTGATGATATTCTGATATATTCAAAGAACAAACAAGAACACGAAGAACACCTTAAGCTAATCTTAGAATTGCTTAAGAGAGAAGAGTTGTATGCCAAATTTTCCAAGTGTGAATTTGTAGATTCCCAAAAGTACAGATCCTTGATCACAATGAATTTATAGTGAGTGGCATTCACTGGATCCCGCCAAGACCGAATCCATAAAGATTGGGCCTCTCCTAAGTAGCCAACTGAAGATTCGTTAAATTTTTAAGGTCTTGCTAGTATATATCTGAGATTCCATCGAATGATATTTCCGAAGATTGCCAACCGATGACCAAGTCTCACCCAGAAGAAGTACAAGTTGATTGTGAGATAAACAAGAAGCAGCTTTTCAACTGTTAAATCAGAAGTTGTGCAGTGCACCAATCCTGGCCTTACCTGAAGGAAGCAAATGATATTTAAATCGCATACTCCGGAATCTTCAAAGAAGGGTTTGGGCGATGTGTTAAATGAAAAGGTGATAGCTTATCATCACACCACAAAAGATACATGAGAAGAATTATACGACCATGATTTGGAACTTGTGAGGCAGTAGATGTACGCTCTCAGATTTGTGAGGCACTACCGACTGGGAACCCCTAACTTATGTTTTTTTTACAACAAACCCCCCCTGGTGTTCACTAATCATAAGAGCCTACAACACATTCTTAATCAGAAAGAGTTAAACATGAGGCAATGTCGTTGGTTAGAGTTGCTCAGTGATTACGATTGTGAGATTCGTTATCACCCGGGAAAGGCAAACGTTGTTGCTGATGCTCTAAGCAGGAAGGAGAGAGATCAACCATTAAGAGTTCGAGCCTTAGTCATGACTATTGGCTTGGATCTTCCTAAACAAATCTTGAATGCTCAGACTGAAGCACGAAAACCAAAAAACATCAAGAACGAAGATGTTGGAGGAATATTGGTTGGAAACGCTAAAAATCCAGAGGCGATTAGGACGGAAAAGTTGGATCCCCGTGCGGATGGAACTCTATGCCTCAATGGCAGGAGTTGGTTACCATGTTATGGCAACTTGAGAACTGTGATTATGCACGAGTCCTACAAGTCAAAATACTCTATTCATCTGGATTTCGACAAGATGTACCAAGATATGAAGAAGCTATATTGGTGGCCGAATATATAGGCAAACATTCGCACCTTGTTAGCAAGGTATGAACATGTTCAAGGTCAAGGCTGAACATCAAAGACCATCAGGATTGTTAGTACAACCCAAGATACCTGAATGGAAGTGGGACAACATTACTATGGATTTTGTCACAAAACTTCCTAAGACGTCGCAAGGCTACGACATCATTTGGGTAATTGTTGACCGACTTACTAAGTCTGCAATTTTCACACCAATAAGAAAGACTGATCCTATAGATAAACTTGCAAGAATATACCTAAAGGAGGTTGTCACAAGGCATGGAATACCTATTTCAATTATTTGCGATCGCGACCCAAGGTTCGCATCCAACTTCTGGAGGTCACTTCAGAATGCTTTAGGTACTAATTTGGATATGAGTACTATGTACCATCCACAAATGGATGGGCAAAGAGAGAGAACTATCCAAACTCTCAAGGATATGCTACGTGCTTGCGTGATAGACTTTGGAAAAGGTTGGGTTAACCATTTACCGTGGGTCGAGTTTTCATATAACAAGATGTTATCACGCTATGCATTGAAGTGCCTGCACCATTTAAAGCACTTTATGGTCAAAAGTGTCGTTCACCAGTTTGTTGGACCAAACTTGGAGAAGCTTAAATCCTCGGTCTAGAACTAATTCAAGAAATGACCGAAAAGATCGTCCAAATCAAGTAAAGGATGCAAGCCACTACCCCCGACTGAGAAAATCATCCAAATCAAGCAAAGGATGCAAGCCGCTCGTGATCGACACAAGAGTTACGCCAATCTGAAGCATAAACCGATAGAATTCCAAGTCGAGGATAAAGTTATGCTTAAAGTTTCGCCTTGGAAAGGGGTCGTACGTTTTGGAAAAGGGGGGAAGTTAAACCCTAGGTATGTTGTTAGAAAAGGTTGGAGAGGTTGCTTACAAGCTTGAGCTTCCAGAAGAGCTAAGCAGGGTTCACAATACATTTCATGTATCCAACTTGAAAAAGTGCTATGCCGACGAACCGTTAGCCGTTCCGTTGGATGGACTTCATTTTGATGACAAGCTTCAGTTTGTTGAGGAACCCGTTGAGATCATGGACCGTGAAGTTAAACGGTTGAAGCAAAGCCGCATCCCATTAGTCAAGGTTCGATGGAACTCCAAGAGAGGTCCTGAGTTTACATGGGAACGCGAGGATCAATTCCGGAAGAAATACCCACATCTCTTCACAAAGACCGCACCGTCGTCAAGTGCCGCGTCTTAAGCCTTGAGGACAAGGCTCACTTAACGGGGGGAGACTATAACACCCCGTGTTTTAGGGTCATTGACGTTGTCGATAAATTCACTATGTATCTTTAGTATTGTACGTGTTTGCTTTAAATCGTAAACGTTAAGTTAAATCGCGTACACTAAAAATTATCGTACAATGTAAACGGGCATTAAACAATTAAATGTTTACATCAAGCAAGGGTTAAGTAATTATTTTGAGGATAATTATTAACATTGTTCATTTATTTTTATCGGTTACGTAAAACGTTTACGTTTCGCAATTAAATTACGTTTAGGCATACCCGGAACCATATTAATTAATCTACGCTTCAACAAATACTTATTTTTACATCCAACACTCAAAGTTTTATTAAACTTTACTCAAGTTAGCAATGTTAGTCATATAGTTCATAAAAATAAACTAACACCAAGCTACATGTTACCATTTATACATCTACACTTTATATAAACTACTTTAAAGTTTCAAGTATAAGTAAATAATGTGTACAAATATCTAAGACACACAAATTGTCTTTCCCCCTATCTCACGTATACAACAACAATGAGGGACAAGGAGCACACAAACTCTCCCACTTGATCTTGTATAACACTTCTTCATTAAACCTAGTCATGTTATGTTCCATGTTGACCATAAACCTTCCTAAAGACCCTCCCCTTTGTCCCAAGACTCCTATTACACATTTGACCACCTTTCTTATATCATATATACAAGTATTCAAGGAGAGATAACACACACATGCAAAACACTTAACCAAAAATCAATATTGTTCTCCCTTTTCTCTCTTGCTAGGCTACGACAACAAACACCCCTTTTAAATAATCCATACAAATTTTTCTACCTCATTTATACACTCACATATAACATATCTAAGATACCTTAAAGTATTTTGAAGCCTTGGTTAATCATTTCAAGTGTTGAAGAAAAGGAAGAAAGCTAGGGTTTTTAAAAGAAAACTAGGGTTTTCTAAGCTTGTTAACTTTGGGTTGATAGCTAAACAAGGGTTTAGCTATTGTTTTCTATCATACTTCATCTCATATAAGGTTATCTAAAACTCTCATTATTTCATAAACATGATTTTATGTGTATATATGATAATATGTAGTGAAATCACCATTTAGGGCTTTTTAATCATGTAAAAGAGTTTTTACTTGTGGTTAGCATTTTGTACACTTATTCATGCTTTATATGTTGGTAAATATCATGAAATAAAGGATATATAAGTATGACATCATATTGGTTTAAGTGTAAAATGTTCATACATAAATTGTAAGTAAAGGTTTACTTAAGGATTTCATGATTTCATGTGAGGTTATGGAGTTGTTAACTTGGACTCAAGGACAAAAATATGATCTATGGACTATATAATATATATGACATAGTATAATAAGAGTTATAAAAGAGTTGTGGTAAATATTATAGTTAA
>BQNB010107757.1:0-23100 GCA_026074375.1 Tanacetum coccineum | reverse complement strand
TTTTTTAGGGTTTAGGGTTTATAGTTTATGGTTTAGGGTTTAGTGTTTAGGGTTTAAGGTTTTAGGTTTAGTGTTTAGGGTTTAGGTTTTAGGGTTTAGGGTTTAGGGTTTGGGGTTTAGGGTTTAGGGTTTAGGGTTTATGATTTAGGGTTTAGTGTTTAGGGTGTGGTTATTAGTACTGCTAGGGTTAGTAGTTACGCCTATTGGACTTAAACTAAGGTTTGTGCTGCTCATATATTTTTAATACTGCCAATAGAAGGAGTTACTATTGTTAGTTGCTACTGATTGGTTTAAGGGGAAGATAACAGATTAAGATATATTTATTTGTTCTTAAACGTTTAAAAGGCTCTTTTTTAGATTTCTTCGAATAATTGGTTACGAAGAAGGTTGTTTTTGACTTATTTGACGATGAAGTGGAATTATTTGGGTTTGTGTTCTTATCATATCTCAAATGGCTTACAACATTTGGAGGTAACATGTTTGTGTTTTCAATGTTGTGATGAAGACTTGTCAAATCTAGCAATAGGTCTTTGCTATCACTATAAGGAGTTACGTTGTTGTGCTCAGTGTCTCATTAGAAAATGAGGATTTTGACAAAGAGGTTGCGATCTACTTATATTTCACATATTTATTTATATGTTCGACGTCACGTGGATAGTACAAGATATAAGACACAATTTTGGGTTGTTCTACTTCAGCATCAAGTTCGTGATACTTATTTTTCTTCATCAGTAATCATTACAAAGAGCCTACAGAATTTGAAGATTCAAGAGATGGTAAACATATTGGTTTCAGGGGAAGCTTATTGACAACATGTTTAACCATCAGGATATGTTCATGCACCACTTGAAGTAAAGTGTTTCGTTACTACTGCTGGTCATTTATTACTACTGCTAGTTTATGTTTCTACTGCTCAGAGTCATTTTTTGTATTATGCTTCATGGTGGGTATTTTGAGTATTGGAAGACTGGATTAGTAGTTGTGGTATATGGTTTGTAGCTATTATGATCCAAGTTATATATCTACAGAAGACCCCTATTAGATGATTACAAAAAGGGGAAGAAGATTACAGGTTTATTGATTTGCAGCTTATTATATGTGGTGGCATGATACAAAGGATATCTGATTAAGGGGAAGCTTGGAATTTTGTTTCATTCAGGGAGATGATCACATCTCAACTTTAAGGGAAGCTTTGGCTTTATGATGAAGTTCGTATACGACTTTATTTGTTTTGTCATCATCAAATATGGGAAGATTGTTAGGATTCTAGATTTGATGAGACAAAATAAATAAAAGAATGAAACATAAGGACTAAATCTAGCAGATTGGAGTTCTACAAGCTGGTGGAGAATTATGGAAGATTTAGTCAAAGATATCAAAAGATAAAGATTATAAAGATCTCCTTATGAAGATGGAAGATATCAGAAGATCAAGTTTAATATTTAAATGATTTATTTGTCTTATACTTATCTTCTTATGTAAGTCTTGATCTATCCCTATATAAAGAGATCATAGATATAGGTTTTAGATAACAAAGTCGATTGATGAGAGTTGAATAGTAAAAATGTGTGTGTGTACACAGTTAGTTAGCATAGTTAGATAGTTAGTTGGTGTAGCCCCAAGATTGTATTTGGGGTAAGAGGGAAACGTATGAATAATAAAACCTTGTTAAACATCATTGTTCTTATTGTTATTATTTCGCTGCATATTGTTAATCTTTGATGTTTATAATCCTAGATGAGATCTAACCCATCTCGAGCTTAAACGATCTTAGAGTCTATCAGATTATTTAGACTCCTCAGTCAGGAAACTCTGGATCTACAAAACCATCTGGTTGGCGAACAAAAACTTCCTCTTTTAGTGGTCCGTTTAGGAATGTTGTTCTAACATCCATCTGAAAAATAGGAAAATTCTTGTGTGCCGCATAAGCCACAAAAATTCTGACAGCTTCGAGTCTTGCAAAATGGTGCAAACGACTCCTCAAAATCTATTCCATCCTCTGGACGATATCCTTTGGCAACCAAATGAGACTTGTTCTGAATAACTGTGTTTTCAGCATCTGTCTTATTTTTCCAAATCCATTTTACTGCCATTATGTTTCTGCCAACAGGACATTCAACAAGCTCCCAAACATCAAGGCGTTTAAACTGATTTAGCTCATCTTGCATGGATTCAATCCAGCTATGATCATGCATAGCTTCCTTGATATTCTTCGGTTAGATTGTACTGACGGTGAGTGCATACATGCAAACTTCTGCATTAGTTTGTAGTCTTTTCCTTGTCATTACCGGCTTTGAGGGATCACCAATCACTTGTTCTAGTGGATGATTCTTAGTCCATCTATCAGTTGAGCGATGTTGTTGATAAAATTGATGCATATTTAATGGATCCTGACTCAGCAACTTCGAATTCAGGAGTTTGTGGTGCATCATGAAACATGTTTCTATCAAAATCTGCAACATCTTCTTAAACAAATTCATAAGAAACTTCATTCATGACTGGAAAGTTTGGTGCGGTAGAAGCTTGTTCGTTTGACGAAGATACAACTGGAGGAGCATCATCTTGATCAACGACGATTGACGAGGATGAAGAAGTGTGGTCATTATCAGTAGTATTTGTAGCGGAATCATCAGACACTTCTTGTGAACTCGTCACATAGTATTCTTCGTACAGAGGACCAAACAGATTATCCAAGTCAGATTTTGAAGGTATTGATTGTGAATCCTCTGATGAATTATTGAAATTTGTCAAGTTCATTTCGGGTTCTAAATTGTTGCATTCAGAAGCCATAGTCGTGAGTTCATCAAACTTGACATGGATTATTTCTATTATCTTCTTAGTTCTGCGATTGTAAATACGAAATCCTCATGATGACTCAGAATAACCAATAAAGATACCAATGTCAGCCTTCGGTTTCATCTTCCCAAGATTATCACGATCATTTGTTGGATAACAAAGAGATCTAAACACATAAAAGTATTGAATATTAGGTTTTTTGCCACGAATCAGCTCATAAGGAGTTTTATTGTGTCGAGTGTGTACAATAGAGCGATTCTGGGTAAAGCAAGCAGTAGCAATAGCCTCGGCCCATAGAAATTCTGGTGCTTTAGAAAAGATAAGCATTGTTCGACCGGCCTCTACGAGTGTATGATTACGGTGTTCAACAACACCATTTTGTTGAGGCGTTCAAGCGATTGAAGTTTTGTGAACAATGCCTAACTTTGTATAAAAAGACCGTAATTTCTCATTTTTGAATTCGGTTCCATTATCAGTTCGAATAGTCAGAATCTGAGCCTTTAAATTCCTTTGAACTTGATTAACAAAATCGATAATCATATTTGGAGCCTCATCTTTGGTTTGAAGAAACTATACCAAGGTGTACCGAGAATAGTCATCAACGATACCCACATTGGCCCACACAAATCCATGTGAAGTAATTCAAGTTTGGATTCGGTGCTTGGAACCAACTTTGAGCTCCCCGTAGGGAACAACGTGGTACCTCTTTGATCCGACACCATCCTGTTGGTGCAAAACGGATGCTCATTCCACGGACTTCGGTCCGAGGATCCAAACCAACACCTCAAGGACTTCTTAAAACTTGTGGACTCACTTAACCTTGATGGTGAAAACAGGGAAAGAACGCACATGCGTTTATTTCAATTTTCCCTTCGCGATCAAGCTAGCAATTGGCTTGAACGTCTTCCAGCAGGATCCATCACCACATGGGAGGATCTTACTACTAGTTTCCTTGCTTAATTCTTTCGACTAGAAAGGACTACAAAACTCTGAAATGATATCTTGATGTTCCAACAACATCATGGAGAATCTCTATCAGAAGCATGGACTCGTTTCAAGGACTTACTACAAAAAGTCTCTCACCATGGAATTGATCTTTGGCTCCAAGTGAAAATATTTTACCATCGCATTGATCACACCTTAAAAAGGACCGTGGATCATGCCGCCGGAGGTCGGCTAAGGAAAATGAGTGCGAAAAAAGCTTAGGCCACTATCGAGGAGTTAGCTCGATATGAGGATGAGGGGTGGAACGACCTCGTCGCCTCGGGAGAATCGACTACGAAAACCCCGACATTGAACAGTTACTAGGGGTCATGGAATGTAAAGTTGATACACTCATGAAGGAAGCAATCTCGCTAATAGGAAGAAGAGAAAGCATATTTAGAATGACAAGCAACATAGTGTATCAATTACCCTCGGAACCATCTCGACAAGAGAAATTCAAGGATCTTGTGATGAATTTCATACTCGATCAAGAAAAAAAAGTTAGGCAACTCTAAGAGTATATGTGTGTTATTGGAAGCGATTTTATGCAACTCTCTTTGGAGGTTGTAGGGAAATTAAGGGAGGAGATAAGAATTGAACAAAATAGAACCAAGAAAATTAAGAAGATCACAAGGTACCCCGACACTGAGGATTTGGAACCCCTTAATGATCATAAATTTTTAGAAACTCTTACAAAAGAGGTACGCTCCCACACACCAAAAATTGTCTCACCAAAGTCACTCTATGTCAAACACGTCCACACTATCTTCCCCATTCCACCTCTTGTAAGGGAAAGTACCTTTGGCTTTAAGCCTGGTACAAAGAATAACCAGAACATCAAGTCCTAACATGATGTGGAAAATTTGAGCCCTCAAAGTTCCCAACAGGTCCTCCCATCATTTGAGGTATACACACCACCCGTGACTTACCCGATAGAGGTAGAATCTTTAGAAGAAACGCAACTAGAGGATTTAGGCTTGAATATTTGTAATCATGATATTCCTCTTAGTTCTAGGAAAGTTCCTAGTTTTGATGAGCCAGAGCCTCAACCAAATCCCTTACCAAATTATCCATCCTTAGATGTAAGTCTAGGAAAAGAAAGAAGCTCCGAACCATCCAATAAACCATATAGTCCGGATGGTTTTAGGATGAAGGAAGTTGATCATTTGACCATTCGTACACCACCTTCATCTCTTATGGCATCTTTCCACCCTAAGGATACGTATTGCTATTATCACCCATGCATTGATGATCCTAAGAAACATTATGGATTTAAACTAGGTTTATTAGGACAAAGTGGATCCCTAGGTGTTAATCTTTTGAATATGAAGGTGATAGAAGATGATTGGGAATTAGAATCTAAGGAAGTTTCTTTTCTAGGAAGAGGACTTAACTCACCCATTAGGCCAAAAAAGTAGAGAAGGCTAGGATTAAAGAAACACATCATTTGGAGCATATAATTCAACAACCAATTTTTCATTATGTGACCCCTTCTCACAACAATGGTGTGTACCGTTACTATCACCTGCACTTGAACTTAAGTTTAGGGGAACCCCCCCCCCCCTTTATCTGTTAAATAAGGGTAGAATCAGGCTCGTGACTCAAACAAAAACAAGCGATTTTTGGGAGGCAACCCAATATTTACTTTTCCCGTATATTAGGAATTTCTTGTATGTTTTAATTCTTTATTGTTTGTTTTATTATGTTTGAATTGTTTTGTAATCATGCTTTGTTTGTTTGTAACTTCGTCTTATTTGCAATCAAAGGTATTTTGCAGCAAAATAAGTGTAGGGGAAATATTTGGTTTTAGCACCATTCACATCTTTGAAATATATTGTTTAGATTTAATTCGCGTCAGTTTCAAGTCATATGATTGAATTGTTAATTCTCAGGTTTTTATGCAGCATCTTGTACAGGAAAATAACATATAAGAACGAGTGCAGGAAAATTTTCATAAAAAAAGAGTTTTCACTAGGGGTGTGCACGGTTCGGTTTGGGTCGGTTTTTGGCTAAAACCGAAAACCGAATCGAAAAATTTTCGGTTGTTATAAAAAACCAAAAAACCGAATCCTCGGTTTTTGGCGGTTCGGTTTTTTCGGTTTCTCGATTTTTGCGGTTCGGTTTTTCGGTTTCAAACCGTTTAAATTTGGTTTTTGCTAATTTATATTAATAAACTTGTTTTACGTAGAAAATTGGTTTTTTTTTGTCAATATGAGCCTAATAATGTTTACACAAATTTTTACAATTATACACATATAAATGAGAGACTACACTGCCATGTGGAAAATACGCATATTATGATCTTGTCATTTGTAAACGGACATATTGGCAAGTAAACACAGTACACGACAAACATATCTATAAAACATTAAGATGATTATATTATTTATATTTCATCAATAAAATAAATATAAATTTAAAAATTTTAGTTACCATTTATTTATTTATATTATATTAATTATATATTATTATAAAACTTGTTTGGTTCGGTTCGGTTTTTACGGTTCGGTTTTTGACCAAAAACCAAAACCGAACCGAAATTTTTCGGTTTTTGAAAAATTAAAAACCGAACCATCGGTTTCTAGTTTCGGTCGGTTTTTTCGGTTCGGTTTTTTTGGTTTTCGGTTCGGTTTTGGTTTTTTCGGTTTCTTCTGCTCACCCCTAGTTTTCACAGTGTGAAGACGGCATCACGATTTACACGTGACGCCGTCACCACGACAATTGTGACGGGGTCAGGATATTCCCGACGGCGTCAAACGGCTAGTTACAGGAAAACTCAAAAATTCTAAGTATTTTTTAAAATAAAACTTGTACAGCACTTAAGAAAGTTGTAATTCTTTTATAAACATGCAACCCCATGAGTTTAACAATTCTCTCATCCTATATTTACTGCTTTATAGAGTCAACCCAAATTTTACATTGTATATTATTATATCGCACATTTTATGCTTGGTGTAGTTGTCTTTGTCTTTGTCTTTGATTAAAGCTTGGGAAAGGTCCAACTCTCTTCCTCGCAGTCAACAACTTACGCGGCCCATTAAGATGGGTGTGGTAAGGTCGACCAAAAGGAATAGCCTCTGGGTTCGGATTAAGTATCGTCATAAACGTCGACGAATCCCGGGCGGTGGCAGTGTGGCAGTAATAAAGAGCATTTAGGAACTCAGATGATGATGATGGGTGTGTTGTTACCCTGCTTCTCCAACGAGCAACTGGTGCAAACTTTAAGGGTCCTGCGAGGCCAGGTCATCAGTAGATCGGATCCTCAGAAGAATCGGTGCATAAGAATGGTAAAATAGCTGGTAGCGGGGAAATGTGCTCTGGTGACATCCCATCTGGTGAATCAGAATCGGAACCCGAATAGGGAACCAAGCCACGCAATCCAGTGGGTGAAGCGACAAGAGTCGTCTCAACCACAGGAGCGGCAGATGAAATAACAAGAGCAATAGTAGAAGTCTTTGGAGCAACCATAGAAGTAGAAGGAATAACAGTAGGAATATCACCAAAAAGAATAACCCGAGAGGGCGGTGATCCCATACTCTCATCCGATGAATCAGAAGAAATAGCAATAGCTGAAGCTGCCATGATCTGCACAAGCAAAAGTTTATATAAATCTCCTTTATATGAAACCATGCAAGGCATAAAGAAACGATGAAATGAATGGCAAGGTAAATATGGCAATATGTAATAGTCTCAAGTATATATAGGAATATTATATATATAGTAAGGATAGACAACACGTAAGCAATTATCAGAGGCCACATAGGATCAATATGGTTTATAGGACCAGACAATTAGTATAACTACTTGGTTCTTATAACCTGGGCTATGGATTACCAATCTGTCACACCCACAGAAGACGGGGCCTGGACGGAATACGTGTCCGAGGGCGTGACGTCATAACAATCCGAACACAAAGCAATAAAGAACGACCACTAATCATGGACGTTTGAAAAATAGTTGTACTCGTTGCATAAAGAAAATAAATTTAAGTTTTACAACCAGTCATAAGAGAGTTAAATGTAGCGGAAGCATAACAAAGTTTGATAATGACAACGAGTATACACATAGATAAGTCTTGAAATTGGCGAAGTCACATAGCACACAGACTCCGTTTAGCATCAAGAATCAAGCCAAGCTAAGCACCTGAGAAAACATGTTTAAAACGTCAACATAATGTTGGTGAATTCATAGGTTTAAGTTAATACAAGAGTGGACCACAAGATTTCAAAACGCATGCGACTACTATAACAGATACAACATCACATAAAAAGTATTTACTGTTACGCTAAGCTCATGACACCGATGCTAATAAAGTAGGGCATATCATATCATGCCACATAGTATTCCTGCCCTTAACTGGTGTCCCAAACCAAAGACCACCACAACGCACAATCGACATGACATATATCTGTTTGTTCGCAGCTAATTTAGAACCAAACCAGATAGGGGTAATTAGTCCCAATAGATCTATCTACGCATTCACGCTCACTTAACCAATCTAATTGGCCATAGGTGACTAACTGTTCATGATAGTTCGGGCAATAGTGGTTTGTAAGGAAACTTAGGCAACACATAAACATGTAAAACTCACGTTAAGAACTCATGTCCAATTTTAAAAGAAAACAATGTTTCTCACCCCAAAGTATAAAGCATTTGAAAATAGGTAAAACGTGGGGCTATGAACTCACCTTAAGCAAGTGGTGAATCGATAATCAACGAGGAAGAAATAAGCCGAAAGGTCCTACACGCGACCTAAATAAATGACGCGTCTTAGGTAAACGAAAGATAACCAAAACTTGTACGACATGCTTTCAAGAGAAAAGACATCCATATGTGTTTGAGCTTTAGTTTGTTTAATAAAGTATGACTAAATAAAATTATAGAGTTTTTCGTCAAGTCTTGGCGTTCATCCAAAAATTACTACTTTTAGAAAGTTTCTATTTTGGGAAAGTTTTTAGTTTCAAGACGTTAATACCGTCCCCTATATTTGTTAAGTTTCCATATAATCAAATGCGCTAACTAACCATAATCGCTTAACTTCCAAGTCCGATCCGTTAAATTTTACCAAACTTACTATTTTTAGTAACATTATCGCTTTTCCTAAAATACGTTAATGGCGTCTTCAAATGATGCTAATCTATATATATGTGTTACTATATGTTTCAATAGTGTTTAGAAAGTCTAAAAATGTCCGAAAGTGTCCGAATACCCTTTTTACTATTCACATCAGCACACTATTCTTTGAGTTTTGCCGAAAAATGTTTCAAGTTTCATTTGGTTATAACTTGGCCGTTTTAAAGCCGATTTTAAAGTGCGATATGTAAACAAGTAGAAGTCACAAGATCTACACCCAAGATGACCTAGATCCATAACCACATAAAAAATTCAGAAACCCTAATTTAAATAATCTTGAGAAATTCTGAAAATCAACCAACTAATACTTGGATCTACCTTAGAACCCTTGGAAATGAACTTGGAATGTTTGGATCTTGAAGAAAATCAAAAGTTATGGATGTGTTTGTGTGTGTGTTTGATGCCGTGACCCAAAGGGAAGAAAGAAAGAGCAGAAATTTTTTTGTGAGGCTATGTTTAAGTAAATTACCTAGAAGTGTTATAAGGAGGGTTTATAAGAGAATGAACAAGGTTTTTAAGGTAAAGTGTAACCCACATGGTCCAACACACACAAGAGACGAGTGTGTAGTAGTGTGTTCGGAGCCAAAACTAACCCCCAAGGACCCAAGTGGGTTTAATTTTTGCATCATGGCTCATCTTATGGATACTAGTTGGTCAAATTGAAAGTCAACCTCTTACACAATGTAAGAGATCACATGAGAATGTTAAGCTAGTGAGTTGTGCATGAGAGTGACCTTCTCATAAGTCACTTTCTCATCTAGCATGCACACATGGGTGGGGCATTCAAAATAAGATGCCATTTTATTAATTTAGGATGCATGGTGACATTGTTGTGGTTTTAGGCGTCCAATATGACAAACAAATGGAGGTGAACGAAATTTTTGACATTTCAATTCTTGACGGACGATAACTTGAGTTTACACGAAACGTTTGCGGGTTTTCGGGGTCTGTTTGGTCAAAAACGCAAAAAACGCAATTTAAAAGATAAAACCCTAAAATTAATATCGGAAGTGATTAAAAATCACGAAACACTCAGAAAAGTTAAAATATCTCATATAAGGCCTAATTTAATTAATAACTGATGCCGGGACGCGCCCGATGACGTTTTTTAGATTTACGCGGTTAACTTCCCGGGTAAATTGCTAGATTCAAACGTATCGTATAAAAGTCAAAAGTGAATGAACGAAAGTTTGAAATTATTGACTCTGAAATTTACGGGGAGTGACATCCTTCCTCTTATTAAAAGAGCTTTGTACCTCACAGCTTTGGACGTACGTTGAGATGCGATTTAGGTTAGCGAAAAGACGAGGGTACTTTTTCTTGCATTTGGTCTTTCGCGCTCCAAAGTATAGCTCGGGACTCTTCTTGATTTCCATATGGACATCACATTGGAATGCGACTTTGCCTCAAATGTTAACTTCGCGGTCCAAAATGTCCAATACGGTTCTTCAATGAAAATTGAGCTGTTCGACGACGGGATATCGACCAACTGAATAGCGAGCGGTTCGTCGGGATAAGCACTTCTAAAGGTTTGAGACGTCGAAAAGTACTATGAACACGGCTTCAGTTTCTTCGGTAACTTATGTGATATGCAACCGTTCCAACTTTTGGCGAGATCTTAAAAGTCCAACACAACGAGGGTTCATCTTTCCCCGTTTGCCGAAATGTATCACTCCTTTCCAGGGCGACACTTTCAACATAACCTTATCCCCAGCTTGAGACTCCAATGGCTTACGTCTCTTATCAGCGAAGCTCCTTTGTTCGAACACGTGAACTTATAGATGATTGTGCTTGATATTGGATAATCTACTTTGTTAGTTTCACGAACCAATTTTTGGGCCGTAAGCTTAGCGTCTCCCGCACCTCAGCCCAACAGATAGGTTGAACGACACTTGCGACCATTACAACGCCTCAAAAATGCAGCTTTAAAATCTCGGATGATGGCTGGGTTGTTGTAGGAGAACCTATCATGGTAGATGTATTCGTCCCATCCTTCTGAAGTCGCAACACGCATCTGCTCGTAGCATGTCTTCTAACGTTTGGATGGTCCTCTCACTTTGACCATCTGTTTATGGGTGGTAAGCCGTACTCATATCCAATTGAGTACCTAGGGCTTCGTTCAACGATTTCCAGAAATAAGACGTAAACTTACTGTCTCGATCAGAAATAATCGAAACTGGCACTCCATGTCTCGAGACTACTTCCTTCAAGTATTGTCTCATCAACTTCTCCATTGAGTTGGTTTCCTTCATTGGTAAGAAATGAGCAGACTTTGTGAGTCAGTCTATAATTACCTAAATTGTATCTTGACCAGATGTCGTCTTAGGTAACTTAGTAACGAAATCCATAGTAATGTTCTCCCATTTCCATATTGGGATTATGGGTTGAACCAACAAACCGGGTGGTTTTTGGTATTCTGCTTTAACCTTTGCACAAGTCATGCATTTACTGACATACGTGGCAATTTCTGCTTTCATGTTGGGCCACCAGTATAGCTTCTTCAAATCTTGGTACATCTTGTCCAATCCTGGGTGGATCGAATACTTTGACTTATGCGACTTGTGCATAATCAAAGCTCTCAAGTTACCAAAACATGGTATCCAACTTCTATTCTTCAAACACAACGTTTCGTCTGCACGTGGCTCCAGATTCTTAATCATGCCACACAATCTTCTGTTCCATAATTCTCTTCCTTTCTTGCCTCAACTTGAGCATTCAAGATTTGCACAGGGAGGTTCAAACCAATTGTCATAACATTCGCCTTTCCCGGGTGATAACGTAACTCACAATCATAGTCACTTAACAGCTCTAACCATCTACGTTGTCTCATGTTCAACTCTTTTTGATCTAGAATATGTTGAAACTCTTATGATCAGTGAACACAACGCACTTCGTGCCGTAAAGGTAATGTCTCTACATCTTGAGAGCGAACACCACAGCTCGCAATTCTAAATCATGTGTCATGTAGTTCTTCCCATGGATTTTGAGTTGGCGGGATGCATAATCTATGACTTTCTCCTTCTGCATTAACACTGTGCCTAATCCCTTGTGAGAAGCATCACAATATACTATGAAGTTTTCACTTCCTTCAGGCAATGCTAAAATCGGTGTACTACACAACTTTTGCTTCAATGTCTGGAAAGCAGTTTCCTCCTTTTTACCCCAATTGAACTTTACACTTTTCTGAGTCACCTTCATCATAGGCTTGGCAATCTTAGAGAAACCTTCGATAAATCGTCGGTAGTAACCGGCAAGACCTAGAAATTAGCAAATTTCTATTGGAGTCTTGGGTGATTCCCAATCCTTGATTAACTCAATCTTCGCAGGATCAACGTAAATGCCTTCACTATCAATCACGTGTCCAAGAAATTATACCTTCGACAACCAAAAGTCGCACTTTGAGAATTTAGCGTACAATTCTTCCTTCTTGAGCAACTCTAAAATTAGTCTAAGATGTGCATCATGTTCTTCTTTGGTCTTCGAGTAGATCAAGATATCATCGATGAACACGATCACAAATTTATCTAAGTATGGTCTGCATACTCGGTTCATCAAATCCATGAATACTGCCGGCGCGTTAGACAACCCGAAAGGCATCACTTGAAACTCGTAGTGACCATAGCGGGTCCTAAATGCCGTCTTTGGGATATCCTCGTCACGAACTCTGAGTTGGTGATAACCAGACCTCAAGTCGATCTTCGAGTACACACTTGATCCTTGTAACTGATCAAACAAGTCATCGATTCTCGAAAGTGGGTATCGATTCTTTACAGTAAGCTTGTTAAGTTCACGGTAGTCGATACACATCCGAAAAGAGCCATCTTTTTTTGACAAACAAAACCGGAGCTCCCCAGGGTGAGGAACTTGGTCTTATAAATCCTTTGTCAGAAAGTTCTTGTAGTTGAGTGGACAATTCTTCCATTTCCGACGGTGCTAATCTATACGGGGCTCGAGCTACAGGTGCAGCACCTGGGACTAAGTCGATTTGGAATTCAACTTGTCGTATCGGTGGTAATCCAGGTAAGTCTTCAGGAAAGACTTCCGGAAAGTCCCGTACAGTTGGCACGTCTTCGAGTCGCTTCTCCTTCGACTTGTCTTTGTTTTCTTTCACCGTAACCTGTGCCAGAAATAGTTGACAACCTTTCTCCATATACTTCTGGGCCTTTTCACATGATATAATGCTCAACGTTGATTTCTTCTCCTTGTCACTTTTGTCTCCTTGAACGATCAGAATTTCATTTCCATAAGGAATACGCACTATCTTCTCGTCACAGACAATCACTGCATGATTCTTTACTAACCAATCCATGCCGATGATAACGTCGAAACTACCCAAATCTATGGGCATCAGGTCAATATTAAATGGATGTCCTAACAATCCTAATGTACAGCCTCTAAGCACAGTGCTGGTTTCTGAAGTCCTTCCGTCAGCTAGCTCGACAGCGTAACTAACGTCTAAGGCATAAGGTGTGATATCTAGCAATGCACTAAAAGTATTTGATACGAAACTTCTATCGGCACCCGAATCAAATAACATATAAGCATGATGATCGTTGAGAAGGAACGTACCCGTGACAGTGTTGGAACCCAGGTTTGCGTCACCTCCTCATAGGACATATGCTTTGCCTCTTGCATCAGGAACTCTTGCTTTGTTCCCACGGTTTTGGTTCTTGACTTTGGGACAATCCTTCCGGTAATGTCCTTGTGCACCACACTCAAAACACGTAATAACTCCCCGATTCGGCCCTGGAGTTCCTTGAGTAGGTACAGTCACAACAGATCTGCAATCCCTGGCCAGATGTCTAATCCTCTTACAGTTAAGACACTTAGTAGTACACTGTCCTTCGTAGTGTAGCTTACACTTATTGCAGAAAGGAAGTGTTCCTTCATAACCATTATTCTCGTTGTTACCAGCCATATAGGCTCTAGCAACATTCTGACCTCTAGTATTCTGTCATTTGTGGGGTGGTTGTTGCCCACAGTTGTTTCCATAGTTGTTGTTCAATCTCCTCTTGTTCTCTGCATTTCTTACAGCATAGCCCTTCAACTTTTGATCCATCAAGTTATTGGCAATTCGAATAGCATCTTGTAGTCTTGTGGGTTCTGCAGCAATTACATTCCCTTGGATATTATCAGGAAGACCTCCAATGAATTTCTCCACCCGATCTTCCTCCTTGGGGGCCATTTTGGTACACATCATGGTCAACTCTTGAAATCTCTGAGTATAAGCAGTCAAATCATTGTTCTTCACGGTTAAGTTCCACAGTTCATTTTCCATTTTCTGAATCTCGTTCCTTGGACAGTACACTTCAGTCATTAGCTTCATGAGCTCTCTCCATGACATGGCAAATGCAGCCTCAGTCCCAATAGTCCTCTTATGTGAGTTCCACCAAGTTAGTGCACCGTCCAACAGGGTGCAAGTAGCATACTTAACTTGGGACTTCTCTGGGCAGTTGCTGATATGGAACACTGTTTCCATTTTCTCAAACCACCTTATCAATCCTACAACTCCTTCCATTCCCTTAAAGTTGAGTGGTTGACACTTCATGAAGTCCTGGTAGGTGCATTCTCTAGCAACAGGTCTATCACCTCTACCATTCTCATCTGGATTCTCATTTCTACCATTTCCATTTCCACCATTTCCATTGTCGCCATCACTGCCATTTTGGCTTTGGTTTTCAGTCTCGAGAGCATTGGCGGCACGGGTCGCCTCATGAGCAGATATAATTACAGCACGATTACCAGAACGAATAAATAACAATATAGATAAATAAGCGAGAGAATCAAAACAAGCTTTTCATTTCATGAATAAAAGCATAATTCGGTTACAACCAATTCCAAAATAGGTACATGATCCACAATTATTTCTACTGCTAACATCTAGACCTAACCATCAGTCTAGTGTCCTACATGATCATGGTACAACTAGTCTAAGGGCGAAAACCCAAACGTCTCTCAACATATGACTCCAACCTCCTAAGTCTCCCCCGAGTATCATCACGATCCCTACGAACCTGACGAAACTCCTCCTGTGAAAGAGACATGTGAAGACGAAGACTGTTCACACGATCCCTCTCGATATCCAACATAGCACGAACCTTGAGGTTCTCCAACCTCAAGCTGTCAATCCTCTCGATCATACTAACTCTCTGTCCCCTAGCTATCAACTGATCAGCCTCCAACCGTCTCTGAACAGTCTCAATCTCGACAATCCTATCAATACGAACCTCAGACATGTGATGGTAAAAGTCACGCACAACATCATCCAAGTCAATCAACATATCCTTGAATGACCTAACAATGCCATCCCTAGTGCTAGACGAATCAGAAGAATCCTCTCCAGCTGGCTCTACAATCTCCTCCTCAACTATCGGTGCCGACATCGGGTCGATACCTACCTCAACCGTGTCTCCAGCACTGGTGTCAGCCTCATATCCCTCGGTGTCATCCCTGACATCCCTAGGGTCAATCTCAACATGATCTCTAACATCATCCCCATCACCAATACCCAACTCCATATCAACCTCAGTCTCTATAGGATCAATCTCGGTATCCTCCTCTATGCTAGCCTTAGACGAATATGAATCTCTGAACCTCTTACGAGGTGGTAAGAGATCAGCACGGGTAGGAGCTAATGATCCCATAACTGGCGTAGATGATGGTACAGAATCAACCGGGGATCTACATCTCTTGCGAGATGGTCCAGCAGAATGTGAAGATGAATGCAGTGGTCTCTCTGATGAATCTCCTGATGATGACTCTATTGTAGTCAGTGGATACAAAGTAGATAATGGAACAGCACACCAACGACGAAATGACTCACTACGTCGTGGTGCTCTATTCAGAGGGTAACACAATCTAGGTGGTACATCTCTAGTCGAAGATCCAGAATGAGCCTGATCTGATGCATCTAAACCCAAAGAATAAACTGGCGAAGAATCTGAATATGAACTAGAAGAAGATGGGTGATGGTCTGAAGAACGAGGTGATGCATGACTCCATGCTAATTTGCGAGCTGATAAAGGTCCAACTCTCTTCCTTGCAGTCAACAACTTACGCAGCCCGTTAAGATGGGTGCGGTAAGGTCGACCAAAAGGAATAGCCTCCCCGGGTCGGATAAGAATTACTGACCGTCGACGAATCCCAGGTGGGGCAGTAACAGGAGCAATAGGAAACTCAGATGATGATGATGGACGTGTTGTTACCCTGCTCCTTCAACGAGCAATAGTAGCAACATAAGGGTCCTGCGATGGTGATCCATCAGAAGAATCAGGAGCCTTAGAAGAATCGGTGCATAAGAATGGTGAAATAGCTAGTAGCGGGGAAATTGCTCTGGTGAAGACATCTCATCTGGTGAATCAGAATCAGAACCCGAATAGGGAACCAAGCCACACAATCCAGTGGGTGAAGCGACAAGAGTCGTCTCAACCACAGGAGCGGCAGATGAAATAACAGGAGCAATAGTAGAAGTCTCTGGAGCAACCACAGAAGTAGAAGGAATAACAGTAGGAATATCACCAAAAAGAATAACCCGAGAGGGCGGTGATCCCACACTCTCATCCGAAGAATCAGAAGAAATAGCAATAGCTGAAGCTGCCATGATCTGCACAAGCAAAAGTTTATATAAATCTCCTTTATATGAAACCATGCAAGGCATAAAGAAAGAAACGATGAAATGAATGACAGGTAAATATGGCAATAGTAATAGTCTCAAGTATAAATATATATATATATATAAAATATATATATATATATATATATATTTATATAATAATATATAACACTAAGCACAGATAGAGGCACATAGGATCACATATGGTTATAGACCAGACCTAGTATAACTACCTGGTTCTCTATAACCTTGGCTCTGATTACCAATCTGTCACACCCCCAGACGGGGCCTGGACGAAATACGTGTCCGAGGGCGTGACGTCATAACAATCCGAACACAAAGCAATAAAGAACGACCACTAATCATGGACGTTTGAAAAAGTGTACTCGTTGCATAAAAAAAATTAATTTAAGTTTTACAACCGATCATATGAAATTTAAATGTAGCGGAAGCATAATAAAGTTTGATAATGACAACGAGTATATAGATAGATAAGTCTTGAAATTGGCGAAGTTATATAGCACATAGACTCCATTTAGCATCATGAATCAAGCCAAGCTATGCACCTGAGAAAACATGTTTAAAACGTCAACATAATATTGGTGAATTCATAGGTTTAAGTTAATACAAGTGTGGACCACAAGATTTCAAAACGCATGCGACTACTATAACAGATACAACATCACATAAAAAGTATTTACTGGTACGCTAAGCTCATGACACCGATGCTAATAACAACAATGCATATCATACCATGCCACATAGTATTCCTACCCTAACTGGTGTCCCAAACCAAAGACCACCACAACGCATAATCGACATGACATATATCCGTTTGTTCTTCGTTAAGTGGAACCAAAGCAGATAGAGATAATTAGTCCTAATAGATCTATTTACACATTCGCGCTCACTTAACCAATCCAATTGGCCATAGGTGACTAACAGTTCATGATAGTTCGGGCAATAGTGGTTTGTAAGCAACTTAGGCAACACATAAACATGTAAAACTCACGTTAAGAACTTGTGTCCAATTTTAAAAGCAAACAATGTTTCTCACCCCAAAATAGAGCATTCGTAAATCGATAAAAACGTGGGGCTATAAATTCACCTTAAGCAAGTGGTGAATCGATAATCAACGAGGAAGAAATAAAGCCGAAGAATCCTACACGCGACCTAAATAATCGACGCGTCTTAGGAAAACGAAAGATAACCGAAACTTGTACGATATGCTTTCAAGAGAAAAGACATCCATGTGTGTTTGTGCTTTAGTTTGTTTAATAAAGTATGACTAAATAAAATTACAAAGTTTTTCGTTAAGTCTTGGCGTTTATCCAAAAATTACTACTTTTAGAAAGTTTCTATTTTAGGAAAGTTTTTAGTTTCAAGACGTTAATACCGTCCCCAATATTTGTTAAGTTTCCATATTTTCAAAATGCGCTAACTAACCATAATCGCTTAACTTCCAAGTCCGATTCGCTAAATTATACCAAACTTACTATTTTTAGTAACTTTATCGCTTTTCCTAAAATATGTTGATGACGTCTTCAAATGATGCTAATCTATATATATATGTGTTACTATATGTTTCGCTAGAGTTTAGAAAGTCCAAAAATGTCTGAATGTGTCCGAAAACCCTTTTACTATTCACATCAACACACTATTCATTTGGTTTTGCCGAAAAATGTTTCAAGTTTCATTTGGCTATAACTTGGCCGTTTTAAGTCCGATTTTAAAGTGTGATGTGTGAAAAACTATCTATTCAAAACAAGCTCTTCAAAAACTACTTTTATGCCTAATAAAGATATTTTTAGGTCGCTCAAAACCTCAAAACTAATTCGGATCAGCACCATGTCTTTTCATAAATACTTCAAAAAATCCATCCAAACGCCATAATAGTGCTTATTCTAGCCTAATCCCAATCACTACCAAACCAACCAACAAAACCATACTTAATCTAACCTAATCCCTTTATTTCTATTGTTGCAACACACTTTTCAACTCATCACACCATAACTTATAAAACAACAACATAATACTTCCATTTTTATAAAAGTTGTCAAGATATTTTGTCGTTTATTTTTAGAAAAGTAACACAAACACATGGATTCTTAAACTTGAACAATATTCATAAGAATAAAAGAAATAAATCAAGAGATGACCAAGAAATACTTACAAGAATGAAGAAACTAGTAGAGAATCACAAGATCTATTCCCAAAATGACTAGATCTATAAAACCCACTTATAAAATTAGAAACCCTAATTTTATAATCTTGAGAAACCCTTGAAAATCAACCAACCAATACTTGGATCTACCTTAGAAACCCTTGAAAATAAACTTAGAACACTTGGATCTTGAAAAGAATCAAAGAAAATGGAAACCTTATAAAGGGTGGTTTGGCCGTGGGTTTTAAGAGAAGAGGGAGAGCAAAAGAGAAAAAAAGAAAGCTAAAAATACAAGTGTGTGTGTTATGAACGAAATAATGGAAGCAACAAAATTTATATAACACAAGTTTACTTCACACACTAAAAGTATGTATGTGTGTGCCATGGACAAGAGACAAGGAAGGGGAGGGGGACCAATTTGATCCTCCAATCAAATTTAAGTTGGCACAAAACATGTGATTAAGGCTTGTTTTTATTTGATTTGAATTCAAACTTGTTCACCAAAGGTGCATGTATTGTTGGTTTGGAAGTATGCATGCATGGGGAGGGGACCAAAGTGAATTTTATTCATTTTATTTGGCTAGTACTTCCCATTTGATTTGATTTTCAAGTCTTACATGCAAAAGCTCATGTTATAAGTAAACCATGATTTACGCAAGTAACGAAACGGTATAACCGAAAATTATGAAAATTTATATATTGTCATAAAATGTAAAAACGCAGTTATTGCCAAAATACTACAACGTTAGGCATCCCGGTTCGCTCCCGGAGACGATTCTCAGATAAGAGCGGGAATACTTCCCGGTTACACGTAAATATTAAACCAAACCTCAAAAATTCAAGTTACTAAACAGAAATGACTAATTTATTGAACTGAAATTCTCGGGGTGTCACAAACAACTAATACCATGTTAAACGGATGCATATAACATTTGAGGAAATACTCAGGTGTTTGGCAGAACATCCAGTCTTGGGGCACGAATCTAGATAGGATTTGCACGTAACGTTAAGGTTTCGGTGTCATGAGCTTAGCGCAATAATACATGCATTCGACTTTTGAATGTGTTTCAATAGTCAACTATTACTTGAAATCTTGTGATCCATTAAACTGCTCGTTGAAGCACCATATTGATTTCTGAAACATTAATTGGTTTACTTAAACATTGCTTTACTTATAAAACCTATAAATTTCACTCAACATTATTTATTGACCGTTTTTAGCATATTTATCTTAGATCCTTAAGGTATTAACTCGGAAGGAAGTCGCGCGACATATTTTTGAAGACTTGCATATTGTTACCATTCGATAACTTTTCTTTAAAACCGTTTATGTAATGTATATCTGTTGGGAACTTGTAATTTATAATCTCTAAAATTTTATTATATATCGAATGTGTAACTTTTCAAAACGTCTCATTTAGAGGCCGTTTTCTGTAACTTGTACTTTGTGCTATGAAGTAATACCCACGGTTGCCTTTCGCTGCTATCCGAAAATCGGGGGTGATATATACAATGACCTCCTATACAAGTGCCCAACACACGATCTGAATATCAACTAGAAGGTTAACATCTTCTATAAAAGGTTGGACACCATGAGTCTCCAATTAATAGATTCCCAGGGACCGATACATAATAAGATACCTAATAAGGCATTGGAATCAATCCAAACTATGGCTGACCATTCATAGAAATGGCATGACAGGTTAAATAGTAGGAAGGTGAGCAGTGGTAGCTCGGATGATATTGCAGCAATTGCGAATAAATTGGATAGTCTTGGGCGTGATATGAAGAAGCTTAAGGAGAATGTGCATGATATCCAAGTAGGATGTAAAACATGTGGAGGAGCTCATCTTGACAAGTAATGTCCACTTCGTGAAGATGTAAAGAGCATTAAGGAAGTCAAGTATGGCGAGTTTGGGCGATCTTTTCCAAATAATAGCAGGAACAGTGATAGGTATCGAGTTGGTCTACCGGGATACTACACACGTGTTGATAATCATCCACCTTTCAGTGAAAAGATGCCAAACCTCAAAGAACTAATGAACAAGCACCTTGAGGAGTCGACACGAAGAAGAGCCGACATAGAGGATTGGATGAAGAAGCATCAGGAGAGCACGTACATGAACATAAGAAACCAAAACGCCTCAGTAAAGAATTTGGAGAAACAAGTTGAGAAGATGACAAAGGATTATCAAGCAAAGACTGCTAATGAAGTACCCAATCCATTAATTGGGCAGCACAAGGTGGTTTTTACGGACAATGAAGCATCGAGAGATGAAACCTCTTATAATGGAACTAATGAACTTCACGAAGTATCTTTTATTTCTGATGATAATATGCAGGTTTCTAAGAAAATGAATGAATGACAATCAAGAGTCTTGCCATGCCAACTACCTCTAAAAGAATTAAGTCCAATAAGTTTCACTCTTCCCTACACTATTGGTAGTTTGAATTTATAAGCAATGACAGATTTAGGTGTTAGCGTAAATATCATTCATACTCAATGTTTAAATGTTTAGAACTAATTAGTCTAAAAGAAACTAGTATGTTGGTTGAAATGACAGATATGTCAAAAAAGACACCTATGGAACAGTGGAACATGTTCTTAATAAGATTGATAAGTTCGTGTTCCCAGCTGATTTTGTGATCATAGACATGTTAGGAGATCCTAATGAAACTATGATATTAAGTAGAACCTTTCTAGCAAATATTCATGCCCGAATAAATGTTTTTCGTGGGGAAATTTCTCTAAGAATAGGGGAAGATAGGATTATGTTCGACATAAACAGAAACATCCATCACCCTACCGATCATGTCAAGAAGGTTTACATGGACAATTATGTCCAAGAGGAGGAATAGTTTAACCCTTTATAAATTAGTGAAAATCTATTCTTATATGATTCCCCCTTGTGCTTAGAATTTGAACAATATAACCACATGTATGAAACTAATCAAAACAATGAAGATACCATTGTTAGTGATAATGCGCAAGGACAATTTGGAGGATGAAAAGGGAAGATAAAGATGGTTAAACCTGGAACGACAACTTTAAGATTGCATTATTGTAATCCGATTCAGGAGTTGAGCAATAGCACATTTAAGTTGTGGCCTACCTGTGACCCAAGTTTAAGCGAATGCAATGGTGGGGATACAATCTACAGACTAGATGAACGAGGAGCCCTAAAGTAGTGGTACCACCATCGTGATAACGAGAGAAGAGACATCAAGGGAAAAGAAATGTTGTTTTCCGATTTTCTACCGACAAGATATGGGTACACAAGATAGATGACATAACCAGGGCAACAACTGATTTGCTAAAAATTATAAACATCAGAATTATGGAAACACCTCGTTGCCATACCTAGGGAACCACATCATAGCTCCTGGAAGGACTACTAATCCGAATAACATGGAGAATCTAATTTTGAGCATAAAATCCTTTTTCCTAAATTCCACACAGGAACAACATAATAAACCTAGACCTCGGGATTATTCATTTATGGAATGGTTAAGGTTAAGGTCGGGCATACAAACGTCAATAAATCTATGGAGAACGTGGTGCTGATTGAATGGATCCTTAATAGTTTGATGAGGAATCAAGTCCTCCAGGAATGAGTAATGACCCATACTCAAGGAATTTGGAGGAACATATTTTTGTTTGATAACGAGGTAGAACAGTTGGCAAATGAGTATGAATTTAAAATAGGAAAGAAGAGGTACATCCTGGACGACATATGGGAAAAGTGTGAACAAGTCCATGAGGGAACAATGTACTCGTGGCACAATGATAGATTTGAAAAAGAACAAAGATTGGGTAAGAGTGAGCCATGGAAAGGTATGCAGAATGACTAAGGAAAGAATCCTAAAGGATTATTAAAGACGAGAACCTGATCAAGAGGAAACAATTAATATAAACCAAAACTTTGACCCCAACCAGGAAGAAAACACCAATACAAAGGAAGATTGTGAAGATCTAGAAAATTTTGGGGAGAAAAAAATAGAGCTGATATTGGACGCTATGTTGGATAAGTTAGACAATGAATTGTTCACCGAAACAATCAACAATGAATTTCCATACGGCACTGTTGAGCTTTCCCAAGCCAACGGGCCAAATTTCAAAGTGAATGGTCATCGCGTCAAGTACTACTTTGGAGGAAACGTACCACACTTGGTAGTTCCAGATCTCCAAACTTTCCCCAAGGATCAATAAATCCTTGTGATGGGTCAAGCATCGCGACCCTAAACAAGCGCTTCGTGGGAGGCACCCCATGCTTATCCGTAGTTGTTATAAGTTTTGTTGTTGTATAGCTTATCTTTTCCATTACCCGTGTTTTCCTTGTTGTTGTTATTTATTGTCCAGGATTGCCCGGATTGTGAAGACTCTCAGTTTTGTCATTCATCAAGAGTTTCA
>BQNB010107756.1:9415-23100 GCA_026074375.1 Tanacetum coccineum | reverse complement strand
CCTCAAACTCCTCATCATCATCCCTAACATCACCAGCAATCTCAAATCCCATACCTATACTATCCTCAGGGTGAGCTACAACTCCATCACTAATACCTACATCTGCGACAACCTCTGCATCAGCAGTATCCACCTCCATATGCTCCTCTCCGCTATCCTCTGGTGAGTATGAATCTCTAAACCTCTTGCGAGGTGGTATAAGATCAGCAGGAGTAGGGGCTATCGACCTCAAAATATGAGTAGGTAATGGTAACAAAGCAGTAAGGGACTTACATCTCTTGCGAGACGGTCTAGAAGAAAGTAAGGATGAATCCAATGATCTCTCAGAAGATGAACCTAAGGATGACTCTGATGTAGTTGGTAGGTAAGGAGTAGAAAATGGTGTAGACCTCTAACATCTAAATGCCTCACTACGTCGTGGAGTCCTAGTAAGTGATCGATGAACAAATCTCGGTGGTGTAGATGTATCAGCATCGGTGGTGTCGGGTGGTGTATGTCCGGATAAGGAATGATCTAAAGGTGAACTAGAAGAAGTTGGGTCTGGTGAAGAATGACGATCTGATGAATGATGAGATATACGCCTCCATGCAAGTCTACAAGCAGGAATGGGTCTAACTCTCTTCCTTTCAGTCAACAACTTACGCGACCTATTGGGGTGGATGCGATAAAGTCGACCGAAGGGAATAGCCTTACCGGGTCAGACAAGAATCGCTGGCCATCGACGAATCCTGGGTGGGGCAACAACAAGTGCAAGTGGAAACTTAGATGATGGTGTAAGAGTATCATGAGATGACAATACAGGTCTCTGCTCAGCAGGATCGGACTCACTGTCCGCCTCTGAGTCATCAGAACATAAGAAAGGTGAAACCAATGGCAAATCTAGTACAAAAGGTAAAGAATCCTCTGATGGATCAGAATCAGAAGAAGATGAATAATCCACTAAATCAAGTACCCCAGAAGGTGAGATGACTGAAACTGTCCCCACATCCGGTGCAACTATAAGGCCAGCTGGAACAACAGGAACCTCAGGGATAATAAGGATAATATCAGGAATAGCACCAAAGAGAATCACTCGTGGGGCATGAGAGCCCACGCTCTCCTCAGATGAATCAGACGAAATAGAAATAATAGGAGAATCCATGACCTACACAAGCACAAGTTTATATAAATCTCTTTATATGAAACCATGCAACGTGCAAGCAAAGTCAAGAAGATAAGCATGATGCAAAAATATGATATGGCAAAATGATGAATAAAGTAATTATGGCAATATTAAATATATAATCAGTACTTATATATATATTAAACGCTATTATTATAAGATATATATGTCAGCAAGTAAAAGCATATAGGATCACATACTGGTTATAGCCCAGACCTAGATATACTACCTTGTTCTCTATAACCTTGGTTCTGGATACCAATCTGTCATACCCCTAAACGGGGCCTAGTCAGAAACACGTGTCCGGGGGCGTGACATCATAATATACATCACACAAGATACAAAGAACGACCTCTAAGGGTGCGTTTAAAAATCCAACATCGTTGCATTTATTAAAATAGTTAAAGGTGTTACATGCCCAACATAATATCGGAAGCGAATAATAGTTTATTTAAAGTTTGACAACGATGTTAACATAGATAATAATAATTCTTGAAAATTGGTCCAATGCAAGGCAACACCCAACAAGCAAGCAAAGACATCCATAGCTAAGCACCTGAGAAAAACATGCTAAAACGGTCAACATAAAGTTGGTGATTTTCGTGTTTTAACGTTCATTTCAACTCCGTTTTTGTTCTAGTTTTCTTTAAACTTACTTTTTAGTCAAATAGAGTCCATTTAAAAAGAAAAATTCAAGTTAGGTTTATTTTTAGCAAATTAAGGTTTTTGACCTTCATTTAAGGGTCCCGTTTTGCATTTTTAGTTAAAATTTTGATTTCCCGTTATTTGTTTTCATGCTTAATAGTTAGAGCTTGTTAATTTTAATTGTTAAAAGTAGTTAATCAAATCAACTATTGTTTCCCATTCAAATCATTGTCCAAGCATCAAACGTGATTTCAATTTCACAAGTCGTTGGGGAAACGACCCGGGGAATCATACTTCCCGGATAAGATACGTATTATATTATATTATATATATTTTGAAGAATTTCCTTTTCACCCTTGTCCTCAAGGGTAAATTGGTAAATTTCCATCGTATTATATATTATATATTTTAAGCGTATCACTGGGGATGACATGGATGAGGATATTCAGGCTGATGAAGAAGTTAGAACTCCCTCACCAAAGCAAGACCAGCCTGAACCCTCTCAAGTTCAAGAATCTGCTTCTGACTCATCCAATCCTGATCTCAAGAAATTTGATAACATACTTCCTCTCACTGAAAGACAATTGATCAAGTATCTCAAGAAATTGTCCAGAGTTCTCTTCAGTAGGATCGCTAAGAAACAATGGGAACACCATGAAGAAGCAGATGCCTCCTATGCTGATCTCAAGGCCTTAATTGATCAATATTATGATGAGAACATTGCTCACAGAGATCAGACTGACAAACTTGTGGAAGCCTCCATGAGTTCCCTAGACAGAAGCAGCACCGCTATCAGTGATCTTTACAAAGGCCTGGATGTCATCACTCAGCTCCTTAAAGACATAAATAATGCCGTCAAGGATGACCCTGCTGCAAACCATAAAATAAATGAAGCCACTAATACTTTCGCAAGAATATCTTCCAACATCACTGAGGTACTTTCCTTAGTAAAGGGCTTTGATTTGTCTGCACTTCTGTCCACTATGAAAGATCTTCAAGCTCATGCTCTCAAACGAGAGGAAGCGTCAGATGCCTGGACAAAGTCTTCTACCAACATGGCTTGGAATCTTGGCTCAAGAATGACTGCAGTTGAAATCTCTCAGACTGCTCTTAAAAGTGAAGTCTCCTCTCTCAGGCAGGAAACTTCGGAGATCAAATCTATGATGGTGGAGATTTATCAAGCTTTCAAGGGTCAACCCTTTTCAGCTCCCTCAGGCAGTGTCACTCCAACACTTGCTCTCACTCATATTCCAGCAATGTTGAGGGGAGTATGTACCAACACTGACAATGGAGAACACCTCCTATCACTTGATTAGGAGACTAGAGACACAATAATGGCAATTCTATTATCATCAATATTCCCAATGAAGTCCTAAACATCTCATGATCAACAATCACCTCTTTAATCTCTCTAATGAAAGCTCACACAAACTCCAAGAATTGATAAAGGTAACGGATGCAACTGAGTTAGATGAGGGATCCATTAAAGAGAATGGTAAAGCGATCATCACATCATTCGTCCTGGCACTGATAAACCAGTTAGAGTGTTAATTCATAATTAATGGGAAAAATTGTCTACCTCAATGAACAGAGATTCATGATTATAGGATAAAGTGGAGAATTAAAAAAGCTGTGTGGAAGCAAAACTTCTTGCTTGTCTTGTCCTGAAGTATCTTAAAGCAGTGCAATGAAGAGATATGATAATATAAGACTTGACCCAAGAAAAATTGAAAGTGCCAAGCAGGTGAGAAGTTCAAATGGCTAAGGATGTTTGCGTGAAGTCCTCAGAGTAGCACTCTAAATAGGTTTAAAAGGAATGACAGAGCTCAAAGAAGGAGTGATGAAGAAATACATGTGGACTATGACAAACAGAATCAAGCCTGAACCTATTACTGATGTCAGAATCCATCCCAACACCAAGCTATTGTAGCATCTGTATTCAGGAACAATGATAAAAGAAACTTTGACGTTCACCAACCATTCAAGTTCTCAGACTTTGGAATCACTGAATTGGATGAATTGGGTCCAATCATACAAAAGAAAAAGAACATCCGTAAGTCAAAAAATTGAGACATCCTTGGAGCAAGAGATATGAGAGATTAAATAAATTCCTAAGGAACTTGGAATTCAATCTGCTCTTCCTGCTCCAGTCCCTGAACAAGCCTCATCCCAAACCTCAGGAAGAAAAAGGAAGCATATGGAACTGGAACCTGAAGTCAAGGTGCCTGGGCTGAAATGTAATAGGAGCCTCCCTGAAGGAGTTCCTTTTGTCAACCATATAGTTATCAAAGAACCTGAATATGGAGCTTATTCTTAGATGTTTGGTGATCAGGCATTCCAAAGATGGGATGATATCCACAAGGTTGGAGTGGAATCTCTCGTATCATACCTAGTGATGGCCTCAATGGTCAAGACTGAAGAAAATGCAAGATTCTCCCTGAAGCTAAGAAAGATGATTGTTGATCACCCAGACCAAGACAAGCTAAAATCCAAGAAAGTGAAGCTAGAAGCATTGGGATACCATGTAGAATGAAGCACTCTTATGATTATCTTTGTATTATCTTTTGTAATAGATGATGAATCCTGTAATGAATAATTGGAAGTAAATTTTGTTATAAGTATACCTTAATGCTTTTTAGAAATCAGGTGTGAGATGATAAGATGTACTTCCTCACTCACCACAGATAGCACTTAGAGATATTTATATCTAAATAGGGGGTGATTGTTAGGCCAATGTCCATTGCTCAATATGTCATTTCACTTAGGATTTGTATACAAAATAACCTAAGCTGTTAATAACATTTAACATCTTAAAGGTCAATGTGTGGAATTGTCACTCAGTGAGTTACCTTCAGGATGCTCAGTCTGGTCTTTTGAGAAAGACTCTTAGCCTTTTCAGTGAGTCGGGTTCTCCAGTGAATGAAGCCTGAGACTAAGAAGAAGGTGATGGGTTCTGTGAGTAGTGGCTATAGGGACTCATGAGACCATACGATCTCCAAATACTTAGAAGACCCGAGACAAGAGGATGTCGACTAGACGGGATAGTTTGAAAGGCAGGTAAGTCCAAAAGCTCTTTTATCCAGAGTCATATTATCCTGGAAGAGGGTATAAGGACATGTTCAGTGTCAGGAACTAAAATTGAAAGAGGCATTTGTCCATACTTAGAATAGACTTGTAATTGGGACCATGGCTGTACAAATTTACTAACTATTAGATCTGTGATAAAGTGTTCAAACCCTTATAGGTGTGACCCTACCTTGGTAGTATAGATAGGAATTTGTAATGGAGTAGAATGTTAAGTTTGTGCATTCATAGTCGTTATTTAACAACCACATGCTACTCCTCCAATCTCTAAGTCCCTGCAGTAAGCTCAGTTGGTTAGGCATAGTGTTAACTTTGCAGAACAACTTTAAGGTTTATGCAAAGTTATTAGTGAGGAAAACACACTCACACACACCTCGGCACACGCACACGCACACGCACACAGCACCCCCACCCACCAACACTTTAGGTTTATGCAAAGTTATTAGTGAGGAGATCACACGCGCGCGCGCGCACACACACACACACATTGTCATTCAATTCTTAATAAAAAGAGTTAAACGTTGAAAAGTTAATTTTGTGTCTTCTACTTGCTATTTACATTTACGTACACAAATCTTTTCGAACAACAATTTGTTTACTTTACTTGCATGTCATGAGTTAGTTAATGATAACTTTGTAGTTATTGTTCACTAACTAAGTGGGAACAACACCTCCCTTGTTGAAAATTGAAAAAAGAAGAAACCATTGTGCAACATCACACGTTCAAGACCATATTTCGCCAAGTATTTTAACGTAATTATTACGAGCTAACCCAAACACTAGCTGTGAGCTTATGGATTTGTTATTTATAATCCATAAAAGCCTAAAATATAAGCTTAAATTAACAACCCCTAATGATTTCAATCACGTTCGTCTCTACTACTTTATAAAACATTTAGGACATTCTAAAATAAGAAATATTAAAAAATTAAGAACACAAAACATTTCTTCATTTGGAAAGATTAATGTTACTTTTTATATAAAATCAATAATTGCACACATAAATAAAATTTAGTTATTACATTTATACATTAACTTCAATTCTGTACAGCCCATTTAGAAGTAACGGCCCATTTCTAAACGTCAATAGTAGATAAAGTTACAATAATCAAAATTAATTATCTTAAATATATATTTGTAACCATCACCACACTCATGCCATAACCTACGGGATTTGATGATGGTTTTCCGAACCTACGAGATATAAAAGACAATACACACACAAAGTAAAACACAAACATCTCTCCCACCAAACCATTATCTGAATGCGCCGCCTTCCTCATCTGAATCCGCCGCCGTCACTACCACCGGTATATTTGAATCTGTAGATCAAAACCGGTTTTGGTTTATGTGGTTTTGGTTAAGGTTGTCTAGGCTGGTGATTTTGGTTTATGTGGTTTTGGTTAAGATTGTTTAGGCTTGTGATTTGTGCTTGAGATTTAGCCAGATTTTGTTACTTTTGTTCCGGGTTATGTTGTGTTGGTTTTTGGTTTCTGTAAGTGGTGCTTATACATAAGGAACTCGATATTTGAAGCATATTGTGGCTCGCCTGGTGCCATTGGACCCTTAACAAATTTTGGCATTGTCTTTCAGTGCTCGAAGTGAAGTGTCTTGACTTTTTGCTAATATTATAAAAGGTGGTTCTCTATATGTGAACCATTATGTTCTTCTGATTTTGTTCCTTTGTGTGGCTATAATACAAGCTTTTGCATGTTGATGTTGGATAATACTTAATAGGGAATATATAGTTATATGGGGGAATGAGATGAGCTTTATGAATCAATATAATCACATTAAACAACTTTGAGATTTAGCGGGTCTGTTCGGTTTGTCAATTTCATAAAAATATACTTATCATCACATTTTATATAATGAAAAAACTTTAACGTTTGTTAAAGAGTCCAAATATGCGACATGGAATTATTGACATCCGTAAATTTATTGTAATAAATAAAAACATGATTCGCAAGAAACTTTTATTTCAGGGTACCCAACGCGCGGGTACCCTGCTAGTACTTATTTAAACACTACTATATCTGTTCCTCGCCTATACATTCGACAACTACGTGCTCTTCAACTCTCAATCAGCAGATCCTGCTTACTGAAAGTTTCTTAATAGTTGGAAAGTTGAAAGTTCTGTTAGGTTCTTTGTAGCAATCCGAGCTGAATCAGGTCACTCAAGGCAATACTCCCATGCTAGTCATAAAACTTATCATACACAATTTTATTACCATACAATTTCTCACTTTTTGGTTGTCTCTAGTAGATATTATTATCTTACTAGGAAGTCTCTAAAGTAAACCACAATCTAAATTTTGCAGCAATTCCATATAGTCATATACCACTCTACTTATTACAAATCAAATCAAATCAACAATACCCAATCCCGTCTTCCACGAGTTATGAAGGAGGTGGGATGTAGAGAACCTTACCTCTACCCGTAGGTAGAGGCTGGACCTCCGGCCTTTTTTATTACAAAGTATAAAAATAAAGAAACCCGAAATATACAGTTTAAAGGTAGCTAAATCCCCTTAATTACATGACTATAATTCTAGAATTTTAATGATCATGCAGAAGTAATCATTCACCATTTGTTGTTGCAACCTTATTAATGATTAGCATTGCATCTTATGAGGTCTGAGCTGATCTGAAAAATGAATGTGAAATCTTTATTGTAGTTGCATCATCTCTACTTATTAAGTTGCATAAGTAGCAAGCTTACCAAGTTTGATCACGAGGCTTTATGTTGTGACCAATATTCGTTAACAAGCTGCGCGAATAAGGAAGCTGGCTCATTCATCAATTTTGTTGGCTTGTCATATTCCATCACCTTACCTGTAGATTACAAATGAAACTTTCGATAATTACAAACAGATTAGAATTTTTCAAGTGTAATTGGTTGCTAGTTAGTATTACAGAACTCACCATCCTTCATAACAAGTACCATTGTGCAGTCAATAACAGTTGGTATTCTGTGTGCAACTGTTATTACGGTGCAATCTTCAAATTCTTCACGGATCGTTTTTTGTATGATGGTGTCAGTTGCATTGTCAATAGAAGCTGTAGCTTCGTCAAGTACTAGTATCTTTCGTCTCTTCAAAAGGGCTCTTCCTAAGCAGAATAGTTGTCGTTGTCCTAAGCTCCAATTTGACCCATCTTGCACAACTGTAATTAGCTCGTTATATATATGCATCAGTCATGACTTGTAATGCCATAATTCAATAAATCAAGGTTCTTACCTAATGAGTCCAACCCTTCTTTTTTATCTTGAATCGCCTCTCGAAGTTGACATTTTTCAAGAACCTATAAGTTATAACATCTAAAGTTAGCATTTTTGATGGTCGTAATTAGTACACGTCTTTATTAACTTATTATTATTATGAAACTTTACCTTCCATAGTTCATGATCACTATGTTCTGATAAAGGGTCTAGATTATATCGAACAGAACCACTGAATAATGTCGGTTCTTGAGGGATGATTCCAAAACTTGATCTAAGGTCATGAAGTCCAATTGATATGATATCTAGATCATCTATAATGATCCTTCCTTCTGTAGGCTCAACTAGGCGAAACAAAGCACTAATCAAAGTAGTTTTTCCGCTGCCTGTTCGACCAACAATTCCTATCTTATGCCCCCCCTCGAATACACAACTGATTCCTTGGAGAACCAAAGGGGAATTTGGCTGATATCTTATCTGCAACATAAACATAAACAAAAAGTCAATAAATCTTGAATCCTTATAACGGAAAGAGCAAATTGCGTAAATAGTCCTGTGGTTTGCTGAGATTAACGAAGATGGTCATCTTCGCTATTATTTGCATAAAAGGCCTCTCAGTGCACTGTTTGCTTTTAATTTTTGTACCTCTAGTAGTCTAGTATGTTACTACTAATTTTGCTTTTGGTGCCTAAAGGTACCACATGAGGGAGCGAAAGTGAAAGAAAAAAAACAGTGTAGTTAGAGACGCTTTAACAGTATTGAAGAGGGACGATTTGCCTTATTTTACTATTTCTGCAATTTACTCAACTGGGAAGGAGGTCATAATCTTTCTTACTTTAAGGTTTTCGATGACAACTCTGCCAACACTCGGCCAGTTTGTTGATGGTCGATTGGATTCTATAATTTCCGGTGCTTCACTTTGAATGTGCATGTATTGCTCTACTCTTTCAACTGAAACTATCAGATTTGACAGCTGACATTGGAATTGGACGGAAATAACGAGGAAAATATTCAATGAGAGACCGTAGGAAAGAGACATTCCAATGAGTCCTGTCATTAGAACGTTTGTGGCTATTAAAACATCATCTACTTCTTGTACTGCTTGAGATTATAAAGTTTAAAAATCACTAACCTGAGTCAGAAGCTTGAAATGGAAGCAAAGTTATTGCTAGGGCAGAGCTAGAAACAACAACCGCGCATAGGATTTCTAAACGTTGGATCAACCACTCATTTGCTGAAAAACTATGAAAATATGGACTTGCGTTGCCATCTATAAGGTTCAGATGCTCTACAAAGAAGCGATCTTCTTCTCCAAAAGCTCTGATAGTAACGGCTCCAGCAATCGATTGTGCTAGATGACTTGCAACAAATGACTTGCTAGTACCATCTAATCGCATCAACTCCTTTGCTGAGGCATAGTAGAATTTCTGTGTGAAAAAGTATATGTAAGTACATATCCGATACATATGTGTTTAAAAGTCTAGGAATTACTCCTTATTTACCTGTAGAAGTATCGTTACATAAACAGTTGGAATGATGATGAACAAAGTAGGCCAAGTTAGGAACGCCAAGATACCAAAACTAAAGTATGTGTTCATGGTTGTGCCTACGCCCACCGTGAACTTCATTGCCAAATCAAGGTCGATAACACTCAAATCAGACGACACCTACAAAAAATTAATTCATACATTTTATGTTAAGTTAATTCAAGCATGGTGGTACACACTATTTTATATACAGACACTTACTCGACTTATGATCCTTCCCATTGGGGTTGAGTCATAAAAAGACATTGGTGCTCGAAAAAGAGATGTGATCAACTTGGAGAAAACCGCTATAGATGTCTTAACGCCAAGTTTAACCACAAAATAAGATCTACCGAATAAAAAGAACATCATTACAAAAGCCATGACCATGTAAACTAGCAACATGTTGGACTGGTTGACATTAGAATCTTGCACTTCAATTGCTAGCCAATAATTCTGCAAAAACTGTCCAATTATGTACAAGATATGTGAGAAAACCGACAAAGAGAAGTAGAGATAGCCCTTGCTCTGGCTAAGATACTGTTTGTAAGGTTTTAAACCAGTGTCCCCTGCTTCTCGTTCTTCTTGCTTTATAAGTTGTTCTCCCATCTCTTCTTTTGTGTAAATTTTTTCGATTTCTTGAGTTGAGGTTTTTAATATTCTTTCAGAACCGTCAGCTTCTTGTTTATTTGAACCTGAAGTATCGCTAAGTGCAATGACAAGATTTTGGAACTCTTTACATGTATCAAGCAACTGAGCGTATGTTCCTGTATTCAAGATCTTCCCGTCTGCCATTAACTGTCAACAGGATCACAGGCAATAAAGAGAGTCAGAGACATTTCATAAGGACGAAACAGAAAATGAGTAGTAATTAACTTACCAGGATGTTGTTAAAAGCAGGCAAGAAATCAACTTGATGAGTTACAAGTAACACCGTCTTGCTTGATAGTGCTTCCATAATGTATTCCTAGAAATATAGTGCGTTGACAAGTTAATGTCCATCTTGCTATTATAACGTGTACCAAACAATTGTCTACTTCTGAAGAAGAATACGTAGAACTATAAATGATTGGTTCTCCATAGTAATTACTTTCTAACTGACTATCAAAAAACCCGAAGAACCTTTGATTCTGCTAAATAGAACTTATAACAGTTATACTTTTCTTAAACCTTGTGTTTTCATCTAGTATTCATGAATTTCGGTGCTACGATAGGTATTTTTTGCTAACAGTAAAAATTGAAGAGAGGTGAAAAGGATAGTTACTTTGAACAAACTGGCTGCGGTATGTGCATCAACCGCGCTAAATGGGTCATCCAAAAGATATACATCTGCATCTTGATATAATGCGCGCGCAAGCTGAACTCGTTGCTTTTGTCCACCACTCAAATTTACACCTCGTTCTCCAATAATCGTCTGATCCCCAAACGGGAACATCTCGATATCCTTCACAAGTGAGCATTTCTTAACTACTTTTGCATACTTTTCCTCATCCATTAAAGACCCAAACAGAATATTTTCCCGAATAGTCCCTGTTTGGATCCATGCTGTTTGGGAAACATATGCCACCTTGCCATTAACTTCAACCTGCAAAACGGAAAGCTACTTATAAACTGTTTGTAATGTCAGTTTCTTTGTAGAATTAAGTCATTACAGGAGACTTACGGTGCCTTTTATGTTGGGAACCTCTCCTAGAATTGTCGCTATAAGAGTTGATTTACCTGATCCAACCTCACCACATATAGCCACTTTTTCACCAGAATGTATTTCAAGATCAATATGTGTTAAAGTCGGCTTTGAAGAGTCATCGTTCCATGATATTGTTTCAGTTTTAATGATTAATGCTCTGCCTTCCATGTTTACATGATTCTTCTGTTCTTTTTGCAACTCGGGTGCCTCTAGAAACTTGATAATTCGAGTTAATGCAACTCGTGCCTCGATAAACACAGCTGCAACCTCAGCAATGAGTCGAATAGGCTCTTGAATGATTCGTATTGTTGCCAAAAATGTGAATACGTTACTAGCATCAAGCTGAATTCCTACCAAGTAACACGTGTAAAATGTCACAACTGCAACAATCGCAGGGGAAGACCAAAATAGCATCAAGTACACGCCTCGTTGAGAGATAATGGCTGATAACCACTTCAACTCTTCGCTTCTAAACTTTTCAACCGCTTTCCTAAAATGGGTCTCCCACGCATACAACTTCAGAACCTTCATGTTTGTAATGGCCTCAGTTATAGCCTTCAAACGGCGGTCTTGTGCACCCATAAGCTTAGTTAAAATCTTATGTTGCAACTTACCTAACGGAATATTACCCAAAACCGTTAAAACTACCACAAACAAAGCAGCAAACGTCGCTACCCCAATTGAAAAATAAATTATAAATATGCCGAGACATATTTGTAAACCAATCGTCCATATTTGATGAAACCAAAACGGAAACTCGCCAATTCTAGTTGCGTCCACCGTGGCGTAATTCATTATTTCACCAGGAGAGTAATTCAATTTAGAATTGTTTGATAACCTTAGCTGCTTCTGATAAATTGCTGCACATAACATTGATTTCACTTGGAGCCCGATGACTCTATTCCGAAAGTTGAGCTGTCTCTCTGATACTGATTCTAGACATTTCGCTAGAAATAGTCCCAAAGTGAGAAAATAACCTTCATGCTCGAAAGTTTGCTTCCCTTGGCAAACTTTAATAAACGCGCGAAGAATTAAAGGTCCCGAAGCTAATGAGAGTACTTTTATTAGTGCAAACAACCCTGTGATCACGAGCTTTTTTGATTGCCAAATAAACAACATTGACAACATAGAAGGATCAGATTCATCGCAACCCTGAGAAACGTTCTTCTCCTTCCGTTTCTTTAGTTCCTCCATAAATGTATAATAACTCGCTTCCGCTCTATCTTCTGGTTCCAACTTCGGAATATCTTTTGAATCAAGAACTTTGCTTTTTCCTTTCATTAGCAATGGATTTAGCCACCAGAAAGTGAATCTACTTAATATTCCCGCTTTAGCCATCGGAGTAACATTTTCTTGATCTTCAGTTGATGCATTAGCTTGCAGAGGCGTGTAAAGCGAACCATTTGTATCATCGTCCGGTTTTAGCTCATGGAAAACACAGATTAGGAACAAAATCGCACCCGGGAGAGTCAACATGTCTAGCACACCCTTTAAAGTTGTTTCTCCGTGCACAATAGCATCCCATATAGACGAAAAACATAGAAAAGTTGTGAACAACACGATCAAAATCGATAAAACTTTGGCTAAAACCCGACGCCTTACAAGACTCAGAATCAACAGCCACACGACACCGTGAACTAGTACAGCGAGCCACTCGTCTAGTGGTAACAAGCTCTTTTTATCACTTAAGTTACCTACAATCGTCCATATACCAACACCTAGATATACAAGGCCTAAACAAGCATTGAAAACCGTCGAGAAAACTGACAGCCAATGTCGAGTGTCATTGGCTGATAGTTTTCTCGACGATAAATTGTAGTAGTAAAAGATCCATAAGCACATGAACAACAAAAGTGTGTCAAAAGAAATGAGTATAACATGATTGGTGCACGAATATGGATCGAAAATCGACAACATATCCGAGTTTCCACATAAAACATTCACAAAACGTTTAGCCATAATGTTGAACACAGAACTAAAAGCTTCTTGCAAAAGTTGATAACCGTTAACGTTGATCAGCTCACACGTCTAGTAATATGTGAAAGACGATGATTAGACTCGGTTAGCTTACCCGCTTGAACATAGTAGTATAGTACTAAAGGCTTGACTCGGTTTACGTGATCAAGATCCGTACAACTTGTGACATTGATTATTGGCTCATGTTATTTGTACCCTCTGAAAAAGCCGTTTGTAACCCCTGGTTTTTCCTTCTTTTTATTTTTTTATAATTTTGTTTATATTATAAAACAGTGAAACGCAGAATGCGGAACGAAATTATAAAGTTTAACAAGTCAAAAGTATTAAACTGTCAAAAAGTACGAAACATAAACTGATAAAAAAACTGTGTTGCACTATAAACTG